>CM021100.1:463619414-463899001 GCA_007115665.2 Sequoiadendron giganteum
CAAGGAAATGAACCACCAAGTTTGAGAATTGTTGCTAAAGGGGTAAATTAGAGAAATTTTAAGTCTGTGTGTAGTACCTATTATACTTGCAGCAAAGGATGTGAATGGTAATCAACCACCATTTTAGGAGGTTGAGGAACTTGAAGATCCATGTTCGTGCATATGGATGTTTAGATATGCTTTGGGATTAAAAATTTAAAAAATTAATTAGCTTTCTACCGAAACCCAGATTAAATAAGCGGGACCAAGATATAATTAATAATGGAATGTAAAGTCTGGAATTGTCAAATCTTGGGATCATTGCAAGATAGGGTTTCTCTAGATGAGAATATCATTGTGTCTACTTGTAAGTCATTCTTCAATAGTGTAAGAATAGTGTAGTCTAGTAGTCTAGTCATATAGTCTAAGTTCAGTTCAATGAATCTTCAATAGTGCTTCTAAGTAATTGTGTAATCGCAATTTTGTCAAATACAGGAGAAGAGTTTTAGATGATTCAAACCACTTCAAATCAAATTGTCAACTTCAAATTATTGAATGAATTATAATTTCTTGTTTGCTGCAAGATTGTTGTGTACTCTCAATCTTAGCTACATGGTTATGTAGTCCTTAGTAGGACCTCACAGCTTGGCATTACATCAATGAGAAAAAATAGGAGGAAGTTGTAAGATAAAAAAAAAATTGTATATTCAAGCTCTTAAGAGAATATTTTAAGTAGAAGGCCATCATCCCACGTTTATAGAGAGAGATGCCCATTACAGCATGTGTTGCTAAGTGCTCAATGCCAATTACTTTAGGACCCACTATCTTCAATTGAATGATAATGACGGCAAGCTAAAATGTCCCATTTTTTTTTTGGTCTTTCCAATATCTTTGTAGACTCCAACTTTCCTGCAAAGTGCCAACCTTTTCGAAATGGAATTCTAGCAATGGCAATGAATTCAGGAATTCAAGGTGAGTCCCATGGTACTTTCAAAATACAATTTAGACATTCTAGGAGCATTCCAAATTTCTTGGATAAGTTTGTTATTTTTGGAAAGCGCTAATCTTCCCTAAGTTTGATATCCTATGAACTTAAGGTTATGTTCGCACAATCAATTCATAATTGGCCCATTTTAGTATTTTCCACAACTTGGTGGTTCTGTGGAAATATAATTATGTTTAATTATGAAGTGACTCATATGGTTCAAAAGTGACTTAAAATAAAAGTCACTTTATAAGGAGATAAAAAATGATTTTTCTATAAAGTTATTGAATGGTTATAAAATATAACTTCTAGAAAGATCCCAAAAAGGCGTTATGAAAGGATGTTGTGAGGTGTCATTTGATTTCTTTTTGAAATCCCATTTGTAAAGCTCGAACAAGTCTGTTTAACACCAGCCCTGCGACAAGAACCCTAAGGCGAAGATTGGTTTTGAAAGTGAAAGATCTTCCCTGGCCAATATAGCATGATTCATTCAGAATCACAATTAATGCTAAAAGGATACAGTTTGAGATTAATTAGTGCTGAGCAGAGTTATATATTTCCAGTTTCATTTACATTTGCAAGAGTTTGAAGAGAAGAAAGCTTTGTAGTTTGCAAGCAAAAAAGAATTTGGAGATTATACTGGAGAGATAGCATCATTCGTGTTAAGTGCTCCATCTTAAGAGTATTTTTAACCTAAGTGCAGCAAACTGAGTAATTATTGGTGATTGTCTCATGCTATTCTACCTCGTTTGGAGGCACAGCAATTGATGAATGCAATTCCTAAGGTGGCGCTTCATGGTATTGGGGTGATTTAGAGTTTTGACATGATTTGAGGTTCCATCTTCAGCAGATTGCATGGCTTGGAGGATTGGCGTCATTCCTAGAGGGATCCATCAGATTTTGAGAAGGGATTGACACCAAAACCTTAGTTGCAATTATTATGTTGGAGTTTCCATTACTCTTGAAGGAGTCACCATCAATCTTAAAGGGGTTTTGGCGCTGATTTGAAGGACTTACATCATTCATTTGTTTAACTGAAAGCAAGGCACAGCCGTGGGAATATTAGCACTGCCATTCTTTGAGGGATTCACAATATATTTGACACACAAATCAAGGACACAGCAGCTGGTCAGATATTGGGATAGTTGCAGTTTTTTGCATCAATGATTCAGGAGACATCAAAATATTTTAGTTAGCGTGCAACAATTTTGGGACTGATTACAGTCTTTCTCATCATACCAATTCTGCCTTTGAATTCTATAGCAGATTTGAGAAGGTTAGACTCTATTTGTAATGCCCATTTATGTATTGAAGATTTGTTATTAGGGTAATCAAACATTGTACCATAGATTCACAATATATTGTTGCAATTTTCATATCATTTTATGAATCTTTATATTGCTATTTACATTTTATCCAAAACAAGAAATTCGGTTGTGAGCATTTTATCAAACCATTGTTCAATGCATAGATTACATACTCTCCAATTACTCTCTGAGTAGCCGAATAATCTCCAAAAAATTTGCATGCCGAGTAATTTCTGCTTTTACTCTCGGGCAGTATGCAGATGGATTTTCTCCCGTCAAATTATCGAGTAATCGCTAGTAGCTTGCAAAAAACCCACAAACTTGACAAGTTTCTGTGTATATGTATGCAAACTTGGCATCCTGTGTATGTTTATAAATATGTATGTGTGCACAATGCAAGAATCCTAAGTATACACATACATAAATATCCACACACATTTGCCGAGTATTTGCTGAGCATTTGCCGAGTATTTCCCGAGTATTTCCCGAGTCAAAATTTTTGGGCTTGCCGAGTACTCTCCGATTCCGAGTATGTAAACTATGGTTCAACGCATCTTGGGTTTATGAATAAAACTGAAAATTCCATAAAATCCTAGAAAGGATTATTACACAAGCAATTGAAACCATCTAAACATGCAAAACAAATGACAGTTATATTCAAATGAATGATAATGATAGCTTGCAATTGAAACCATCTAAGCAGGCAAAATGTACTTCAGAAACCCCTTCATTACACAGGTTATCTAATTGCATCCAAATAAACAAAAAACACAAGTAGCCTATAAAAATAAGTTAAAAAGTGAAAAATGCCTTTAAAATCATGCACAAAGGAGCTTTCAAAAATGTCATAATTAAGAATCTACCAATCTTCCATTTATTTCAACAGCCTTATCTAGATAATACTCCATTTAGATAATTCAGAATGCAAGGACCCTCCCCTGGACAAAACCAAATCAACAAGGTATATATGCCTGCAATCTTCCATTTATTTCATATTGCAATAATATAGTCATCAATTAAGATATAATGTGAAGATGCTGTATTTGATGATTGCTTGCTCTGACTTGCAAATAATTGATGAGACTGTAAGTATGGTACATCATTATTGAGAAACTCGATAACATTGACCAAATGTCACAAATGGAAGAGATGAACTTTTATGTTGGACCAGTAATTATTCATAAATTTGAGGCAAATATGTTTGTAAGTGCAAAGAAAACTTGTGGAATCCACTGCTTCTGAATGCCTCATAATAATCACAGTGCACAGCATTCAATAAGGATTTTATAAAAGAAGCAAGCTCTCCAACATAGTGTTGTACAGCCTAAGACTAGAAAGTAATTATACACTCATTCATATGTTAAAATATCAAAACAAAACAAATCAAATAACTTAAAAAACACTGAAATTGCACTTCTCTGTATCATATGAATTTTGAATATCCATGCCTTATTGCATGGTTCTGTACTCTTATGAAGATGGGATTACACAAAAATTCAAAAATGGACACTTTTGCAATTGATCATAACCACCACGTTCTACAAATTTACCTCATCACTATCATCCATAGCAGCAATTAGAGGAGGTAAAACTGTTCCCAGGTGTGAGTCAAGACCAGGACCAGCAACCTCTGCTAAGGCCCCCAGAGCATGAGCATTGAAAGCACTGCATTTAAAAAAGTGTAAGTCATTGATAATATAGTATATACAGAACAAGTGCAGTTTAAAAACGAAGAGCAGTTCACTATATATATTACCCAGAATGATAGCATAACTTACGACAGGGGAGGATGCACCAGCTTTGGTAATATATGTGGAAGAACTGCTGTAGTTCGTACACTGCAGAAAAAGAAACACTTGATCCTTACAGAGAAAAAGAAAAGAAAACACTGAAAAACAAAAATTATATCTAGTATAAACACACATTAGCATGGGAGCTTCATTTATCAAGCAAATCACCTCAAAATTTGTTTCAGACCATCCAACGCAGTGTCAGAAGTTTCTTCATCTTCTAAAGCATGCAAAAGTGTTGGAACAATTTCATCAATAGCTTGCAAACCTGCACTCTGCAAGACAACAATATCAAGACTGTCAAATTTAAGTTGTGTTTCCTTGAGCCTTTGGTGAAAGAATATTGCTTTTCTACCATCTATGTAACAATGTAAATGAAAAGCACACACTCTTTATCTGCAAGCTCAATACCTTGTAAAGAGTGCTGAAAGCCAACCCTGCAGCTTCACGCACTTCTGAAGCACTATTTTTCAGAGATGGTAAATTGAGAAAACCTTAATGTTAGAAAGTAAGCATTCATAATTTACTTGGAAAGATGTAACAACAATATGAAGACAAGAAGAACAATAAAATTTGGAACTAGGCATCTTACAACCATTTACCTGTCACAAAGTGCTGTTCTAATAGTCGGTATAAGATCACCCATGAATGTCATAAGTTGCTGCCTTCCAGCACTACCCATCACTTCACTCAGCCCAATGCATACACCCTGCAAAAGCCATTTATGACTTATACTTCTAAAGCTAATAAGTTTACATGGTTCTACACTGTTATGGTTTAAAATGCATCCCAAACACTCCACAAAATTCCACAGTTGCTTTTGATCCTTATATGGTTTGATTCGATGAGCATACGAGATAACCGAGACATAGTCAACCAAATTCCTAAATGGAGCTCCTTAAGATCATAATTTTGGATTGTTTTCCAAAGAGTAAGTCCAAAATGTTATCCAGATTGGGAAATCACACATGTGTGAAACATGTGAATATAAATTCCAATGCATAAGATACTTGTGTGATGAATTTTCAACAGCTATTCTTTGATGAAGTTTGCTGGTATGATTGAACCTGTTGAAGACATAGAAAGGTGCCACTGCCTTCTTAAATCCTCACTGCCTTTGTTGATCAGCTTGTTATTACAGTTACAAGCACATTGCAATTTTTCCTTAAGGATGTGTCTTATCTTTCAAGACCACTTTGGTGGCTGATGCTCATAAAGGATAGTGAAAGGAGTTATCCTGGAGCATATTTAACTGATGTTATTATACCAATCTACAAGTTTCAACCTTTTTATCAGTATAATTGTAATGGGACATACTTTCTCATTATTTGTTTGGATAGTTAATCACATAGTTCAGAAACTCAGTAGACCTAAAATTTGACTGAGACTTGCAACTCAGGAAAAACTTAGCAAATGTTCTGAACATAAAAAAACACATAAATTTGTAAAATAAACTTAAAAACATGCATAAAACCAATTTTACAGAAATCATATGTAGTTTTTCAACTCATTTATCAGTCAGAAAACAAGTTCAATGCACACCATAGTGTCATATGATTATAATTTTAAATCTGTAATTGTATATTTACAAGCTTCATCCATGGAAAACATGCAACCCAAAACAAAGTTTAGTTTTGCTTTTCCAAACCAGAGCAGGGCTATGGGAGTGGCAGCCCCAAGTGGGGTTGAGGGACAATGCACCTTCACAAGAATAGAGCTCCTGTCACAATAGAGGGCAAGGTTGAAGGGAGGGGTCCCTGCCACCAAGCCCAAATTAAGGCCTTAAAGACCACAGTCCTTCATGGTGTTGATGTTATCAGCAGCATCGGGCTGCTTCTTCCAGCGATCACATTAAGTTGTGATAAATTAAATTATAGCCTATGGCTATTTAATTTATACACATTTGAATTAAATGGATGAGGCCAACCTCTCATTAAATAAAGTGATTCAATATTGGGCCGACCTTCCTTGTTATTATTTTGTAAATTATTATTTACAAAGAGTGGCTGACCTCCTTGAAGAGTCACCTTGTTTTGTATAAATACAAGGTGAGGATCGATCATTTGATAATCAAGTCCATCAAGAATAATTCGCATTACAAGCAGAAGTTCACACTTGAGCAGCAGCGAATCATCTTGCAGCAGCACAGCAGCAGGCCGATTTCAAGGAGAAGCATATTCAATTGTATCTTTGCATCTAGGAGAGGTGCTATTATTCATTGTATCAAATTCGGCCATGAGCTGGGCCTGAGTTGTAAAGCAGATTTCTGCTCTTATTCCTTCATTATATGAGAGACATATTTGCTGGGTTTTTCCCCTCATGTTGGAGGGTTTTCCCAGGGTATCTTGTGTTGTTCATTGTCTCATGTGTTGCATTTTCTGAGTGCTTTCTTTCTGTATATCTGATCATCAAAACACTAACACATGGCACATGCCATTTTTCATAAATTCATCCTTTTATAATTATTAACCAACCATCAGTAAATAAATGCAATGTTGTCAAAGGAACAATTGCATAAATGAAAAAAATTTAAAATTTAAAAAGACCTCTTTTTCCCACCTGGCAAGTTTTCCTATCAAACTCACAAGTTTTTGACAATTTTTTTGGCAAATGACTTGCCAGTGATCCAGCCCTATTTGGCTGGTGAGTGCTCACAAGTTAGTGAGTTAGTCCCAGAGCAATTACACTATGGTTAATCATATAAATAATTACCAATCCCTATGCTTGAGATGCATTTTTCTACAAATCATCACAAGAGACAAATCTGAGCCCATGAAATATCGGTTCTCACAAGATTAAAATTACCATCTCCTCAAGAAAAAACTTGATTCCCGATTCTTAATTGCCCATACAACTACCAATCATACCACAATAATTGCCCAAACCATCCTCATAGATTTCTTCACCAATAAAACAACCAATTCCTCTGCTTGATTAAATACTAAATGATGTTTCTAGAACACAAATTCCTTGTACAGTGTTCAAGAACAACTTCAAGTTCAAGCACAAGGTTTCCATCATTTACAACTGATGAGTCAGTCTAAATTGGAATGTACAAAACCAACTCTTCTTCAGACACGATACATGAAAAACAAATTGTGGATGCTAGTTGATCTTGTTAAGTTTTAATGTATAAGCTATGTGGCAAATCTTCCTACTCATAATAGTCAATATAACAAGTGATGAATTGACCTTCCAACAACTCATCTTATTTTGAATTTCTTGTTGATAGATTACAGGAATTTGTATAAGTAATTTGATTTCCATTTAAATTATAGCTTGAGTCAACACAAGAGTTCCCATGATTCTGAATAGTTAGATACCAACAAACTTCATTGAGCTTATTATTATATGATATCTGTAATGTCCCCTTCTCAACAGTAGTCTCATCAGTTGACCGTTAGCCTATCCCGGAGGCCTGTAGGCTAGTTGGAAACAAAAAATTAGGGTTTCCTATTTTCTAGGAGGATTCTTTTGTGGATTCAGAGGTTTGCAAGTTGGAGTTTTGCAGATTGGTTTTTGGATTCCTTTTGAGTTTTCAGAGAGCTTCAGGGTGGTATGACATGCATCTGCATCAGGTAACTTTTCCAGTCTTAGTATTTTTAGTAAGTTACGACGGCTACTCAGTTTGTGGTTAAAATGCATTTGAAGTTGTTGTACCCAAAATTAAATTTTTGGCATTCTGCTTAAATTGAGCTAAACAATGTAAAAATGTCGTCGACAGTATGTTTTAGGTCCAACCAAACATGAAGTCTTTGTGGGTTTCTATCAAGGAACCTATGGTTAAAATTCTGAAAATCTGAAAATTAGGGTTTTATGCCTATTTTTAGGGAGACCCTTAAAAAATAGGACCTTGCCGAAAATGATTGAAAATGATTTTGATAGGGTTAACTGACTTCTTCATGATCACGCTGATCAAGTCAGAATCGTCAAAAGACATGTTTTACTTTGGTGGGTCTATTCTCGTTTTTTAGGAACAAAGTTAGGAGCTCCGCAGCCATTAATGGCAGATTGGCGAGTACCAGGTGTTGAAAGCTAAACCTCAAAAGCTCCAATGAAGAAGCCATGGCAGAAAAAGTCAATAAGATGTTATAACGAGGGAATTTCTCAAAATGAAAAAAGGCCAAAATTTGGCTAACTCTGGAAGGTGCACGTTTTGGCTGCCAAGGCAAAACATAGTCTAAAGGTCAAAAAGGCGCCCCTCTTGAAGAAAGGCGCCCTTGGATCTCAGAGGGAAAATCAAAGCACCTGACCCCTTCATATCATCCATCCCCTTCGTGTTCGTGTTGTCTCGACAACGCGACCATCAGTCAGATCATCTGATTCAGAGATCAATGGCCAATCATCAATGAAGTGTGGAAGAGCTAACAGCAATGAAGATGTCAAAACAGAGAGCCTCAAGCTAAAAGCACCCCTGCTAGCCAGGGGCACCCCTCAGTTCAAGGTACCGGATGAACCTGTCACCAGCTACTTCATACACGATGTCTTTCCAGCTTCCTCCCAGTTACGTGATCAATTTGATAACACAGTCACTGGACATGCCAAACAATCACCAATTGAGATCAAGCAGGAAAAGCCAGAACTGAAGAACTGAAAAGACAAGCCAGAAATTGGCTAAGGCATTGCCGAAAGCGCCCCTCTTGAAGAAAGGCGCCCTCATTCAGATTCAGCCAGAATCTTCACTGCTTCCCAGGATGACCTTCTCAGCCATGATCAATCTCGTCAATGAGATGGTCAGCAAAGACATCTGACAACTAAATCACCTAATGACAAAAATCAAAGCAGGCAGTTTAAAACACAGCCACAACCAGTAAAAAGGTCAAAAGTGCCCCTACTGGCTAGGGGGGCCCTTGAACTTCAAGGACCTAAACTCACTTTCATCAACTGATAAGTCAGCCATCTTGTGCAGAGCTCAGCTGGCTGCCCAACACTTTGTCAAGCAGAGACATTTGATTCATCTGTCAACATGAACATCAGATCGAAGCACGGAGGGTCTAAAAAGGTCAAAACAAAGAACAATCAATGAAAATTGACCAAGGCATTGTCAAAAGCGCCCCTCTCAAGGAAAGGCGCCCTTCATTCTGGAGGTCCAAACTCAGTTTTCTGAGTTGATCACTCCCTGACATATCTCATCACGTCAATCTCATCTCGACAACGAATCTGCCAACCACTACAAGGGATCAACTGAGCAACCAGAATCAAAGATCAAACGAAGGCTCTTCAACTTGCAAAATTGACAAAAAAGGATCAACCCCAAGGATGGATGCCTAAAGGAAGTCAAAGCAAGAATGTTGACTTGAGTTAGCAGATTTGGAGCCAAACACTCCAAAGTCAGTGGAAATCACATTTTGGAACTCCAAATTAGACCTAAATCACGAGTTGGCATCCATACTTGGTGGATCTCAACTCAAATCATCATATATTCTTGCTAGGCATCCAATTCTTCATTATTCTTTTGCAGGTTGAAGGATAAAACAGCAAATAGCTCCCAAGAACACATTTTCAAGATCTAGCAGAGGTTTTGGACGGATCTTCGATATTTCTGAAGATCAATGGCAATAAAAGTATTCTTCTCCGAGGATTGTTTCCAAAAGCAGATTATTGCAAAGTGGTAGTTTATAACTTCCAATCCACCTTCAGTCTACTTCCTCTATTTCTGTCTATAATTCTTTGCATGTCACAGGAAACGACAGATTACCTCAAATCTGACCAGCTGGGTATGATCAGCGCATTTTCCCAGCAAAACCCATCTTCTCAGATTTGCTAGAATCAACAAAGTTGTTGCCCCTATTTTTAGGGATCTTTCCGGAAAAGTCTACAAATCAAAAATCCAAGAAACTGGGTTTGTTCAGCTTCCAGGCACAAACAAAACCCACGTGCCATATTTTTCCCGAAAAAATACATCTCGACAGGGACTATATTTAAGGGTTTCATCAGAACAAGGTCAAGTGCCCAGTCAATCTTTAAGTCTTGCAGAATGCAATACTCTCAAGTACAATACAAGACCAAGACAGTCTTATACCATGATTATCTAAACACGACTGACACTGACTTCTGGCAGAAAAACCCAGAAGTCAATTCTCGAGACTTGGAGGGCATGAACCAGATAACATTGCAGAACATTGAAGAGTCCGGCTTATTCCAAGCTGCATCCATTCCAATCACTTTATAGAGCTTTGAGCTTGTAACTGCTTGCACAAAGCATTACAACCCTACTACAAGAGAAATCGTGTCAGTGGACGAAAAGGTGATTTGCAACTTAAAGCCGAAGGACATAGAGACGTGTTTTGCAATTCCACCATGCCCTACCAGGAAGGTTGTATCTGTGAGAGAATGCGGAAAGGCTTTCGAAGCTTCAAAGGACAAGTGTTCACTAATAATGGTTGAACATTGGTTAAAAGTAAAGAAAACCAGCTTGCCCAAATTGATTGGGCGAGGAGAATTCAAAGATGAGTACGCAATGTTAATCACTCTACTCAATAGAGTCACTGGACAAGAAGAGGGAAAATCCTTCCAGCCATGGATGTTCTATATTATTGGCAAAATAATCAGTAGGAAAGAACATTACGACTAGGCCTCTCTGATCAGTGACACGCTCCACCAACAATTTACCAGGTTTCTAGAACAGCACCGTTTCCACGTGTTCCTACCTAGTATACCTGATAGCCTTCCAAGGCAAATTCAGAACACTAAACACTGTGGGAACCTTGGGTGTGCAAAAGGTCCAAGAATATTTTCCTCGCCTTGAATTTACTCTAGCGGAAAGGCACTTCAAGAAGATGAACGACCTTTTCACTATGCACACCGTGCGCGAGCTAGACCATGAGATGCACATCCGTATTTCACCAACAGCTAAGGCGGCAATGGTGGATTGGGCGGATTGGTTCATCCAATTCCCCACTTTCACCTACATACGCGTGTACGGCTACAATGGCCACCCTGCCATGATGCCACGCTACCCTTCAGACAAGGTAGTGTTCATGGAATTTCTGAGGCAGTTGACCGAGGTTCACTCTTACCTTCGCCAAAAGAAGAAGTCAGCTACAAACTTTTCTATTCAAATGGGACTCTACAGATGTAAGACTACAACCGATGCTAGGTTGATATGCCAGGAAACAGTGAGATATAATCTCAAGTACCTCATTGACAGGAGGTCATCATATGATCCAAGAGGACTCTTCGCATCACATCTTGAGCAAAGATCATTACATGAATCTTCCATAGAGGATTTTTGGGTCAACTGCGAAGATGAGTTTGAAGTGAGAAGAAGGAACTACAGCAGATTCAAGCTCTCACAGATTGTAGATTTCATGTCAGAAGACATCAAGGGCTTATCTGATGATGAAGAAGAAGTCATTTTTTCTTCCTTCTTTACGGATCAAGTGGATGCACAACCACTCGACAAAGTAGATTGGTACGCAAAAGAGAGTACATCTATCGAGGAAAGAACTAGTAGAGTAGTCTGACACAGTCAACTCTACCTTGATAGTAAAAGGACAAGGAAGGTAGTACTTCCCCGATCAGAGCCGCCAACGGTTCAATCTACGCTACCTTCCATGTCTAGGAAGAGATCCAAACAGAAGAAGATGAGCATCCTTCCTGAAGGAATGCCAATGTCAAAGAGCACATGGGGAAGAAGAGGAATTGCTGGTACAAATCAGCAAAAGGTACAGGTGGAGACAGCCACCAATTTACTTGAAACAGTTGAGAACACTGTAGTTGCACCAGAGCCAGTGATTGAAATAATCACTGCAAAGATGGAACCCATTGCAGAAGCAGTTGCAACAAAAACGATCCCTGTGATAGAAACAGAGCCACCATCTTCACCACCATCACAAAGGTCGCAAAGTCCCATTGATTTGGACTCACCACCACGAAGCATCGCCACGACACAGTCTCGTTCTTCCAGCATTCAGGGGGCCTATGTTCCTCCTTCCAGCGAAGTTAGCTGGGATTCTATCTAACTAGAAAGCTCACTTGGAAGGAAGAGGGAAAGACCTTCTTATCAACTTGACTTCACAGAGTTCGACCATGTCCCTCAAGACATGTCGGCTAAGAAGTTAAAGAAGCAGACACATGTCGAAAGGAATGCAGAGAATGAGGTTGTCATAGAGACTGCTGCCCCACCTGAAGATAAAGACATACACAATGTGAGGGTTGAGGATTTCATGCTATCAAAGGTGAACCTTGGAAAGACCACTCGTCAGGTGGAGGCAGACCTTCTCGGAATTGCCTCAACAAGCATCAAGGAAAGAATGACGAAGGATGGACAAGACAAAGCAACCTTGAAGGCTAAAAACCGTCAATTAAGAATGTACATTTCTAGCTTGATGTACGACACTCCCAACTCCTCGACTTTGCCTCAAGAAATGTTAGATCTCCCAGCTGAGAGAAACCATCATCAATTGATCACATATGGCAAACACTTGAGACATCAAGTGGATGATTTTGCCGTCAAAGGACAGTGTGTATTAGCAGAAGCATACCAGCTGAGAGACAAGGCACATGGACTCCGATCAGAGATCCAGCAATCAGACTTGAAGGCAACTCAAGAGAGGTCGGGAGAGGAAGCCGCAGTTCTTGATCTGCAACAAGCATACCAATCGGTTACAACCACTGAGAACAAACGCCATCTCTTTGATTGGAAAGAACAATTGGCATACAAGGTGAGAGCCTATGATGCCAATTCAGTGGAACTGATTGACTATAGACACTTTGTCACTAATATTATCAACTTCACGAGAACGTTGGTAGTATCCTTCCCTGAGTTAGAATATCAGCGTGAGGGAGGAGAATACATTGAGCTTGAAATGGTACAAAGACGGTTTCAAGACGTCATCCGTGGTTCATTCCTTGAAGATCCCAATGGTTGCAAATTAGCCAAAATTGCAGCCATGTCTATCCAGTTGGATGAAGCAGTTGCCAAATGCATAAACTATCAGCAACAGCTTGTGAGAGGCGAAGAAATGTTGAGACGCCACACAGTCATCTTGAGAAGCATTAATTGTCCGAGGGCCGAAGAGGTCAACGACTGGATTAAGACTTTGTCTAATTGACTCCCATGATTTATGGATCTCAAATCTCCTTAAAAGGTGGATGTCTATTTGGAGACACATTCGTAATTATAGTTCACTTTTAGTTAGGTGTTAGTCAACTGAGGTAGACTCCCAATTTGACTCTTGTTTAGTATCAGTTAACTAAAGTAGTTTTCCAGTTAACTGCTTGCTCACTTACTTTTAGACATAGGAATAAATCTTGTTGATTAGCAAGAACTGTTTGTTAACTCAAGGAGATTTTACGATTGCCTAATCCTTTGAGTTTCTATAAATAAGAGCCTTGGGCTCATTATTTGTTTAACCTTTATTTGCTAAGCAAAATTGTTGCACCATTGTTGCCAGAGTTAGCTTGTTCATATTTGTTCACTCTTGGATGAGAGTTTGTTGGTTGATCGTAATTGTGCATGATTTTGTGCCTTTGCTGTTCCAACCTTTGTAATTCTTTGGAGAAGCTTGAAGAAATAAATCAGATGGCGCATGCTTGCTTGATCTAAATACTTGAGTTCTTTCAAAGTCTTGTTTTCAATAGTGTATTGTTTCAATCTCCTCCTTGGACAGGTGTCGTCACCTCCTTGGATATTTTGTTATCAATCATTATCGTGTGATGTTGTTTAATGAGTTGTCTTTCAACCTACACTTTGGACAGGTGTCGTCACCTCCTCGGGAATCCTGTTAGCCGAATCATCGTACTTTGTTGTTTCCAGTGAGTTGTTTCCAAGCCTATACCTCGAACAGGGGTTCCTCCTCCTTGGCAAGTCTCAGATCTAGTTTACCGTAACGAGTGTTTACTTGTGTCGAACCTTATCTTGGCATATATCCGAGAGTTCAGAGCCTCGGCCATATTCTACAGAAACGGAGGATTCAAATGATCCAACCCATCCATTTCGCTCCTACACCCTCATGCTCTATTTATCTTGAAGAGGTAGGATAGTTTAGAAGGTAGTTAGTCGTAGTTAAGATCTGTGGAAACCAGAGAAAAGCTTAGCTACAACGCATTGTGTTTATGCACCCTTGTGTCCTACCGTTGAGTAAAAAAGATAGGAACCTTAGTACACTTTTGTACATAGAAAATCAGCAAAGAGAGATCTTCCTCTCTATAATCCGAAGAGCATGTACTAGCACACTTGCAATAACTGTCTGTTTCCAATAAGCACTCTAGAGGTGCTAATTGAAACGCCAACAGAAATCACTTACTATTTTTAGCAGTATGCTACTTATAGTAAATGCTATTTTTAACAGTGCTATTTCTGACAATGGTTCAACAGTTCAATACAATGGTGTAATGTCCCCTTTTTGGGAATGCCCTAAATTTCCTTGAAATCCTTAAATTCCCAATGATAAATGGGTTAGCAAGTACTTTTCAACTAATTGAAACCTTGATTGAAGTCTTTCATTCCCAATCAATCTGATCTCAACACTTAGAAGATATTGTTAGTGTAAATCAATCATTTAAGAAATCTATCATCCGTACTAATCTAAATTACCATAGTTACTTATAATGCTTAATAATTGCTGCAAGCATCATTATTGTATATATCTAATTCACACATATACCCATACATACATATACATATGCATATACATATGCACATATATATACATATACATATACATATCTAGTGCTACAATTAAATATCCACGAATGGTAACACTGAAATGTTATCTATATAAACACTGTTAATAAGAAACTTACTATCAACAATTATGCATCATAAATAACATTAAAGATACTGTAATAGCATTTTATATAACCCATTATTCAATTGCCTATGGATCCTATCGTTACCTTTACCCATGACATAATTACTAATTAACAATAAAAGATATTATAATCATACTATCTATGGCCTCACCTTACCTTTACTCACAATAAATAATAACATACTATCTATATTTATATATTTGTTACTTATTGTGCTCCTATTTAATATCATATGTAACTATATACTTATTACTTATTATATTTACTTATTACATGTTATCTTCATAAAAATCGAATTATATACTATCTATATTTATATACTCATCTACACGTCATCTATACTTACTACTTATTTACTATTGGAGGCAAGAATGATAAATATGCCTACCATCTACTCTAGAATTATCATTGTAACAACAGTAATAAATATACCTAACAATTCTATCTTACCAATTTTGACATACATTATAACTTTAGTTAAATAGAGCTTACCACATCTATCCCTTTTACCTACTTTATGACCTTAGCGAGTCACGGTTCCATATATTTTGAATGCAGTCTGAATCTGTGTTTTCTCTTCTGATTCGATACTTGTTTTCCTTTTTCCTTTCTGCCAGCCATGATATCCTGTTGTGTTGAATTATGGTAGCTTTGGTCAGACAAAGATATCGATGATCACTTATCTGATCGAACTGCTATTCCAAGTATATTATCGATCTGCGGGGAAGAGGTTATTACTTGCAGATTAATGGTTTTTTATGTTTCATATAGGATCCCGATCGAGCATCATTATTGGTGATCATTTCCAGATTGGATATTATTTATCTGTGCTAGATAAATACAAATTGAACTTAGTAAGCATTTATGTTTCTTAACATAACCCGATTATAGGATCTGGTGCTTAATTAAAGTGAAAAGACACATCCCATGAACGGACATGCCTCCATTTTGTGGAGACATGTCCGCTCATGGGACGTGTCTCCCTCTCACATACTTAATGCAGATCCGATCCACAAAGGAGACATTGAAATCAATAAATGTTCTGCTCTGGTGGTAGATTCGCGGGGAATAGATAGATCAAATTTGAAAGCAACTTAGTAAAACAACATGGTATCAGAGCTAGTTTTGAAAAGTTGATCAGATTTGTCTAAGCATAACTTGGGAAGCGTTTAGCACATGTCGGGCAGAGAAACTCCAGTGCGCCATCACCTAGGGGTCAATTAGAAGGAGTCATTCAAACTATAGTCGAGCATTTTTCATCGAGAGATGCACGTTATATGATGTTGGTTATGAATAGTGTAGTGGAAGACAATTGATGAATATTATATTCAGAAGGAGACGAATTTGTAATTATTTGTCAACATCTCCTTATACAGGTGCCGCACAAGAGTATGGGAGCTTATCTGGAAGACGATTTATCCTGGAAGAGATCGTATTTCACTCTAATATGGGAATCATGGTCCTTGAGTTAAATCGCAATTGGAGATTACAATAAGAGAGCACCACGTCCTCAACCTGATTTTTCTGAATTGAGTGACACGATTCACGGAAACTTCAAAACCAGATGGAGCACCACTCTTCACATTCGGGAACTACGAACATAAGTACAGACGGCTTGAGGAGGGACGATTATTTTAGCGACTAGACCGGGTCCTTCTCCAATCTCTACCAGATTGCATGGAAGTCCATCGTAGCGTGGCAAGGTGGAGAAGAGGACAAACTAAAGTAAGCAAGTCACAGGAGACCCTTGGAGGAGAAGCGACAACCTTGTTAGATGTGCACAATGGTGGTACCCTACCCAAGCAATCTTCTCTTAATGCGTCCACCATTTATAGTGTTGCCTCAATGTCGCGAGAATGCAATGCGATATTGAGGGACCTGATGGTGCGGGTGGCGAGAGTCGAAGGCTACGCAACCGCCAACAGAGAGATTTGCCCCCGGGGTCATGAGTGCCTCCTTCAATGATGTTGGCCCAGCAAGAAGAAAAAACGATTATTAGCTTTGGGCGCCAATCATATAAATTTAATCATTATTTTTAATAATTTAAATGTATTATTAAATATTTAATAATTTCTTATTATTTATTTAAAATAGTTTTGAATGCAGACTTGGTGTTTAAAAACACCGTTATCATTTTCCCTCCAAGATACTCAAGTAATTTCGGGGACATTACACAAGACAATTGGAGCAAAAGTCAAGAACATTCTAAGAACTGTCGACGGAGTCTCTTCTAAATTCTTGTCAGGATATTCTTGTTATGTTTGGGAGGAAGATATAAAACATCAATTACACTTATATGATCGGACTCTGTAATGTCTGGAACAAAATGAGCAATATAGCTCCGCCCACGAGTGGCATCGCTATGGCACGGGTGTTGATTATCTGCTAATTCTTTGTCAGTTCGTGGGTTTCCAATACGCTCAGACTTAGACGAAAGAGACCACTGTGTTACTCGCCTTCTCTGGATCTGACCCTGGTTGGAGATGCGATGTGGTAATGTCTATGGCTCGATATGAATCCAATGCACACCAGATAAATGAAACTCTCAACTTAAAGTCACAAGAGAAGTGCTGGAGTGATCACCCGGTATGCAACCCGATGATGGAAATCTTCATGAGCGTCGATCAGAGCCATCGGCTCTACCTGGATGATGGAGGCAATCTTGGTCTCGATTGGTTGAAATGCACCTATCTTCAAAAAAATTTCATACTCAGAGATTTGGAGTTTTCACCTAAATATATCATATTGGAATTTTATGTTTGGCATAACCGATAATTGGTATAGTCGAGAATTCATCCTTCAATTAGTTGCTTTGGTGTTGGCTGTGCGTAAAAGAAGCCATTAACACATCGAAGAGAAAGCTATGGAGATTGAAATCTGACTGGCATCCTTGATTAAAGAGATAAGTATTTCATGTCCTTATTAATGCTCATGAATTTTTATGTAGTCATTAATTCATGATATAACATTGGATAAATGAATCTTGTATGCTTCTAGCATTTGTATTTCTCTTCAGAATAGTTGACTCATATGAACTATTAAGGAATCTCTTCTTAATGTGCATTAGGATGGACCAAGAGATTGCTCTCAAAAGAAGAAGAGAATGGAGACACTGCTTGCAGCCATGAAACTGAATAAATGGCTAAAGACATCTCTTCGAAGAGGAAGAATTAACCTTCAAAGGGAGTTCTATGATTCAGTAAGGGTTGCAGTGTTGATGCTAAATCCTTGAAGTACCTCTTCAGCAGTTGAGATCAGAATTGCTCAAGTTAGTCAACTTGGATTTAACATTGGTAGCTCCACAAACCTATTTATAATAGAGGGATCTAGGATGAGGTTGAAAAGGACAACCCTGAATCTCTACAAAGGTGTGCATTGGAATCCATTTCTCTAAAGCAAGTGTTGCAAGCAATCTTGGACGTTAAAGTCAAGAGGTTGATGCAAGTGCTTGAAGATTCAGAGGTAGCCTACTGAACCTAAAGAAGATGATCGAAAGAGTACCTTTGGATATTGTTTCAGGTTGAGGTCTACAATGATATCCTGGTGTAGCAGGAAGCAATCTTTTGTGGCACTAAATACAACAGAAGCCGAACATATTTCAGACTCTATGGGAGCAAGAGAAGCAGTATGGCTCCGGAAATTGCTTGTGGCATTATTTGATCAAAAGCATATAGAGATTCCTTACCACTATGTGAGAGACATGGTAGAAAGGAATCAGTTGGAGTATATTAGTACAAGCGATCAAACAACCGACATTCACCAAAACTCTCTCCAGAGTCAAAATTGAACACTTCAGAAGAAACTTGGTATGGTTGAAATGTAAGTTATTTTTGAGATTGAGACTCAAATTGTTTATTTTGTACTAATATGTTTAAAAGATGTTTAATGTGTAAACTCTTTCGTCATGTGCATTGTGAGTGACTCCATGACTTTATGGGCTCACCCCCCTTGTGTACATTATTGAAAGGTGACGATCTTTCGATAATGAACACTTTGACTTTGTAAGGTGACGACCTTACAATGATTAGTTTCACTATCATGATGGATATCATGTGACTTAATATCCGTGGATATGTCATGATAGTATCTCTTGGACATTTTGATAGATATCAAGAGACTTGATATAAATTTGAAGATCATTACGATCCTTATTCATGGTGGATATGCATATATATATATATATATATATCCGTGGATATGCCATGATCTATTATGGTAAACATCATGTGACTTGATGTCAGTGCACATACCATAATGAAGATGTGTTATGAAGAATGTCATGTGACTTGACACTTTTAGTATAACATATCTTCTGATATCACGAGTAAGGTGATATCACTTTATACTTGGTTGGAGTTATCTTCCCTAGCTAAGAGGGAGTGCTGAATTATGGTAGCTTTGGTCAGATAATGATATCAATGATCACTTATCTGATCGAACTACTATTCCAAGTATATTATCGATTTGCAGGGAAGAGGTTATTACTTGCAGATTAATGGTTTCTTATGTTTCATATAGGATCCCGATCGAACATCATTATCGGTGATCATTTCCAGATTGGATATTATTTATCTGTACTAGATAAATACAAATCGAACTTAGTAAGCATTTATGTTTCTTAACATAACCCGATTATAGGATTTGGTGCTTAATTAAAGTGAAAAGACACATCCCATGAACAGACATGCCTCCACTTTGTGGAGACATATCCGCTCATGGGACATGTCTCCCTCTCACATACTTAATGCAGATCTGATCCACAAAGGAGACATTGAAATCAATAAATGTTCTGCTCTTGTAGATTCGCGGGGAATAGATAGATCAAATCTGAAAGTAACTTAGTAAAACAACATGTTGCTTGTTTCTTAATCTATGCCAATCTGATATTAAAGTTTATATTATATTAATCTGGCTTGGTAGTTTGTACTGATCTAAGAATGTAATACATATTGAAATGTTCGATGCCTGATTTTTGTATCCAATTTTATGTACCACTCTCCGTCTCCTTCCAAAATGGATATGGTCTTCATTAAATATCTTATGAGATTGAAGAGTCGCGATGTTTGGAAACCAAGGGATATGTCCCATAACAAATCACATCCCTTCACTATCGATTGGTTTATGTCTATTAACTACTTTTAATTGCAGTCACCCTTAATCGTACGTAAAAAGTGGGGACTTTGATTATATATATAATTTATTGTTATTTATTGCTTTGTCTTTATATTTTAATTTGATATTATTAAATACGATTTTAGTAAGGAAATATACTTTTGTAATTATATTCATTTATTTTTATATTTAATTTAATTATTATTAATTATTTATATTATAATACTCATTATTTCTATAGTTATAATTATAATAATTACCATTATATATATAAATATTGTAATTGTAATATCGTTCTATATATATCATTATAATCATAATAATATTATATTATATTTTATCTCTGACTATTATAATTATAATATTCTCAATGACAATTATAATTATAATGATATTTTTAATTGTATTTCTTTATACTTGACTAATGGTATTCTAAATTACCTTCTTCTATATTATTAAAAAAATATAAATATATTAATCGTATACTTATCTCAGATGCCCCTTTGTGATGGGGACATCACAAGTAGCTATATCAGGCAAGGCAGTTTGAGCAGTTTGGTCTCCAACGCTCTTGGAGCTTGTCTTGGCAAGTTCAATTCTTTGGTGAATATAATGTTTAAGTGAAAAAATGTTGGCTAAGGTAATGTGGACACCTAGCATGGAGATAATTGCAATTATAATGTATTTTTCACTTAAGTGACTTGGACGCCCATCTTATGTTATATTTACTTTTTGATAAAGTATTATTCCTCTTTTGCTTTGGACAACTTGGTCAAGGAGTCAAAATGAGACTCAAATGCAAATTGAAAAAAGGTGAATGTGAGTTTCATTTGGGTGCCCTAATTGGAGGGAAAAAAGGTTTGAATTTGTGGAGAATGTTATAAATATGGGAGCTTGCCTTCATTTGAGACTATCCATTGCAAACATAACAAACTGCTACTGAAATTTCTTCAGACCCTTGCTTCGCGGAACACATACCTCCTAGCTCCTTTCAATTTTGTGCTTGCAAAATAGCACCTAGCTAAGATTGAGACTGTTCTTTACATTGAAAAGCAGATTGAGCATATTGAAGATGAAGTTATTTGATGTTTTTTGTGTTTTGGTGTGTTTTCTCAATTTTTGGTGCATTGGTTTGGTGCTTGGCTAAAGCACATTTTCGATCGTAGCTCTCTACTCGATTTTTTGTTGATTCCAGGTATTGATCCTATGCTTGAGACTACCTTGGGCGCCTCATCTTGCAAAGTTTCAGATTTTATCTTGAAGATGGTGAATTTTAATGCTGGTAGCCCTTGTCCATGAAGGTCGTACTTTCTCATTTGCTGCCTTGGGAAGCATGATAAATAGTTCTGGACAACTTGTTGTTGTTGGGTGGCTTGAGCTTGGTCGCCTACCTCCTAGGAGTTGTTTGCACTTTGTTTCATGTCATCCAGAGGTGTCTAGACGAAGTTGTGAGCATATGCGTGGGTTTTGAGCTTGCTGGGCTGAGTTTTCTGAGCACTGCAACTTCATATCAGATTGGTAAAAAGGTCCAATTTTGGTTTATTTTTCATAGTAGATTAGCTTGCTTCATTTTGGAGTTCATCTCTTATCATTTTGGAGTGTATTGGACATCTCATACCATTATAATTTGCAGATTGTTTCAGTTTGTAAGGCTGTTATCAGTAGTACTGATTCAGTCATTTCATTTATGCACATTACTTTTGTATTCCCACTATTAGTGGAAGAGACTGGCCTTGTCATCTTTATATTTCAGTTCTGCTTTTTACTTTCATTCCCACTGAAAAGTGGAAAAGATAGGCCTCGCCGTCTATTTTCAATTCAGCACTTTACTTTTCTATACTGCACGCTGAAAAACGAAAGGGGTTGGCTAGCCACCTAGACATTTCCATTTCAGTACTTTGTATTTTCACTTCCGTTGAATATGTGGTCGAGTTGCATTGCATTTCTAGCTGATTGACTGAGCCATCTTCATATTGTACTTCCAACATTCAGTTTATTTCAATTAACAATCCCCTTTCCACCATATGCTCTCACCTCACCCACACTGGGAACTTGGTGATCAAAAAGTGAAGGGTTGATTTTCAGTACTGTAATTTCAGTTTAGATTTCATCTAACGATCCCCTTTCCACCGCATGCTCTCACCTTGCCTTCATTGGGATCTGGTGATTAGAAAGTGAAGGGTTGCTTCAGTTGGTTTATCATTTTTGACGTTAACGGGTGAAATCATGTGCTCAAAATCGGAAAAATTAAAAGGGGATATTTCAATATCATTTGTTCTTCTTTGTGTGGTGTAATTTGTGTTGTTGATTGGATTGTTCATCAAGACCTCAAAAAAATATTATGATATCTTCTATTGTGTACATTATGATGTGTACTATCTCTCTAGCCACCTGATCTTTATATTCCATAAATCTGTTATATATATTTTAGCTGTCCTTGTATCTGGAAGTTGGTCAACCTCCGGACTTTCTCCATTCTCTACTTTTTTTAATGTAATTTTTCAAATACTAGTTCTTTTGCAATTTCTCTTATACATATAATACTCTCTACTAAAGATATTTTTCCTATAAATAATTATTTTTCTTTTTTCTTCTTTTAAATATGTTTATACAACTT
This sequence comes from Sequoiadendron giganteum, assembly GCA_007115665.2. Taxonomy (NCBI): domain Eukaryota; kingdom Viridiplantae; phylum Streptophyta; class Pinopsida; order Cupressales; family Cupressaceae; genus Sequoiadendron; species Sequoiadendron giganteum. Next base: position 463,641,963 of record CM021100.1, read on the forward strand.
AAAATTATCAGTTTGAATTCTTAACTTTTACATTTTAAGTTAAAAAAATTATGATAATTCTTTTTAACTTTCATTTTCTTTAAAGAAAGTCTACTAAACTTTTAACAAGCTCTTTTTTATGATAAGCGAAATCTCCTAAACTAAATGACTCATTTTTTCAATTATTTATTCAACTAAAATTTGAGAAACTTAGTGAATTTCTTCTTTTAGTTATGTTTATACAAACTCTTTTTTATCAATTTGATTTCTTAACTTTTACATTTTAAGTTTTAAAAAAGCTATTCTACTAAATTAAGTGACTACCATTTTTTCAATTATTTAGTCTACTGAACTGAGTGACGTATACCCTTGAAAGTTTACATCGTCACTAGCAATTCAGTTCATGTCTCTGTCGTTCAAAGCTATATAGTAAATTTTCTCAGAAATCTTAAACTCTCAGCTGTAGATAATAATATACTTCTTCTTTCAATATAATCCTTTATAGGCTTTGCCCCTTTATCTAAAAAACACACAAAGACATACACCCTTGAAAATAAAGATTTATAGTATCTTCTTCTAAATATAATCAGCACCCCTAATAAATTTGGCATATCCATTATGGCGGCATTCCCATTTGAGCATTTGCAATTCTGCCCAGATTGAAGGCTTATGCACCCTTAATAAATTTGTTTCCAATGTCTTTAATAACATTGTAGGAAATAAATAGTCATCCCAGATCTTCACAATCTAATCTCCTTACCAGGCTGAGATGAATCTATATGGACTTACCAAGTAGAGCCTAAGCATCTTTTTTAACCATATTCTACTACCATTCTAAACTGTTAATTTGGCAGCACATTTTTTAGATGGCTTTGACTGCAGCCGGGAAGTTTCAAGGTTTTTTGGATTGCAGCAGAAATGCCTGGAAAAAGAAAATATGATTTGGTACCACTTAGTACCAAAAAAGGAAGAGTTCATATGAAAATATAATGTTGTAATTAATAATCAGTAGTGTACAGGATGATCTTACAAGACATAGGGCATCCTTATTTAGATGTGAGGAGTTATAAGCATAGTAGCATAACACTCAAAACACTTGCAATTAATCCCAAGTAATCGTGACCCACCACATTTACCGTGAGGTCTCCCAATGTTTGCATTAAAGTGTTTCTCACAGTCTTTTATATGTGCGTATCTTTTTTGTCTCATTTTTACATTTAGAGGTAGTAAATACCGAGCATAGATAGACTGGCAAAAAAAATTTAGCAATAGGATAGTTTTTAGTGTTAGGGTATTTTGATTCAGACACCTGATGACTTATGTTACCTGCTTGGGTGGTCTTCATCTGCTTCCACAGCTTTGTGGGGCCCTCCTGTGCACTTCTTATTATACTTGTACTTGTTTGAAGGTAACCTTTTCTTAGGTCAAACCCATGTGTCTGTTTCTTGTATTTTCCTGCTTTTCTTGCTTTGTTGTATTTGCTTTGAATCTAGGTCTATTGTAACTGACGTATGCTCCAGTCCATTTGACCAATTCTTGGTCATTCATGCACATTAATATAGTTGCTTTCATTCTTTCTTTAACTTTTACTTTGAATAGATTTGTCTACAAATTAAAACTTCAAAAATTACAAGGGCCATGCTCCTGAACAGTACATCTTACTATTTTAGGGCCATCCATTTTTATATCTAAACCCTATTAGGTGAATAAAATAGTTAATTTAATCCTATGAAATTTTTTATGATTAGCATGTTTATAAAAAATATTTAATTTTATCTTTACGCACTATATTTGGCATGAAATAGCAAAATTACTTGTTTTCTCTTATTTTACAACTAGCACTTTGTTTTTCAGCTCCCCAGCCATTCTCATATAAAACCAAGGTAATTGAATTCCATTTATACTTTCACCACAACATAATGATGTCATGTAAATGGAATGCTAATATGTGTATAAATGTGCAGGGAAACTTTTCAGTATTAACTAGGGTAGGTAATTATATATTGAATAATTTGATTACAAAATTTCATCAGCACCCTACTTGCAACTGGTATTTTTCTTTTGATTGAATCACATGCTTTTATATGCCCTCATAAGACAGTATTGCTTAGACTAAATTATGCATCACTTGTGCTAAAGTGCTCAAATATATTTGATAAAGTTGCCATATGAAAATTGGTATCTTCTTACGTCCTGCTAGAATCTAAAGGTGTTGCTTCCTTTACCCTCAATGCCTAAATACAGAATAGTTGAAATTTGTGGACTTAAACATCACAAAATTAAAATAAATATCCAAAAAGTATGATATCAATATATTGCATAGTTTTGTCAAATGGGATAAGCTGAAATGGTATATCAATGGGACTTTAATAATGGCGATTGGTGCTCAAACCCCAAAAGACTTGATAAGTGCTTAAAAACGTAGAAAAGGTTGAATGTTAAATCAAGTAAACTGTGATGTCCCCTCGCTAGACAGTTCTTGGGAACAATGTGTTAGCCCTTTATTGGACCCTTGTGGGCTAGCCAGATTGGTTAGAGGGTCAGTGATACTTTCTGGAGAGTTTGATCGTTTTGGTTTTCAGAGCTCAGTGACTGGTTCACAGCAGGCGTTGGCATTTCAGGAGTCCACAGCTTCTGACGGCACGGGAATATTCTGAGTTTTGAGGGAGTTATGGAATTTTAAGTGATTAAGTTAATTATTTAACTTAATGCCTTTTTTATTAAAGTCACATCGACTTTAATATATTTTATATCACTTAAAATGTTCAAAAGGGGATTTAATATTTTAATGACTTAAAATATTAAAAAGGTGCGCTCAAGTATTAAGTGGAAACTATTGAAAAAGACTTAATACAATATTAAAAGATTTTAATGATTGAAAAAGGCGTATTTTTTCTTGAAATGCGTGCCATTTGGGTATAAAGCATTTCTCTGGCAATAGAAAATCATCTTTTGACAATTTCACTTTGCCTTGTGCTATTTTCTCCTGTGCATTCTCCTGTGACCAGGGTTTGAACATTTGTCCATTGAGGAACGATAACTCTTCAGTGTTGAGTGCTTTTGAGGCTGTGAAAGATCAGCTAAATCAGTAAAGTTGAGAGATTCACACAGAGGTTCTATAGATACAGACAGAGGTTTTATATATTCAGATTTCTTATTGTTTGCAAATAAATGAGGGTTTCTTCATCATGAGGCGTCCTCTTCAGCAACTCTTCAGTTATCATCTTTGTTTCTTCAGCAGTTGACTTGGCCGTACTTTTTGCCTTGGGTTTTGTGCTTCTCTGGAAAAGGCGTGTGAAGGGAACTTGATAAAACGCCTTCCTCTTTGCTCTTCTTTGTGCTTCTACTTTGGCGTCTACTACTACCAAGCCATTGTATCTCATTTCTGAGTGGGAGAATCCAGATCTAGAGCTTGGGCGAGCTTATTTGCTTGAATTCTTCATTTCCGGTTGTCAAACTGGCTTATATCTTTAATTAAATAATCTGGAGATATTTCGGTATGTTTATCATTCTCAATCAGTCAATCTATTTGTTGGAGTTAAATAATATCTTCTGTACTTTCTTTTTGAAGAAATTAGAGCAAATTCACATTTTATGAGCAATTATGATGTGCGCCCCTTCTCTTCTGTCTATCAAACATTCTCTAAAAAATTAAATAACACATAAAGACTTAAGAAAATAAGGGTTTTGAGCTGAGAGCCAGCAGGGCTCATCACATAAACAATCCCATTCAAATCTGAGTTTGCCATACACCATTAGACAAGGGAATGTGGATGTCCTAGGTGAAATTAACAAAAGAGAAATCCTAAGTCATGGCATCTAAGACAAAGGACACCACAGAAGAGAAATTTACCAATATATATATATATTCAATACATAAAATCTCAACTTACTTGTCTTCTGCTAGCATTTGAATCTTGCAGGCCTTGGGCCAAAATTGGAATGATAGATGGTAACACCCTCTCTCCCAGTTTCCGAACAAGCTCTCCAAGTGACCTGCCTGCGACCTGACATAGAAGACAAATATCTATACCTATCATACATCCTATCAAGCAAGAACTCGATTGTAAAATTTAAGAAACAACAAATAAAAGCAAGAAAACCTGTCGCCTCTCTGATGAAGAAGATGCCAATGAAGTAATAAGTGTATTCATCAAAACTGGCATGATTTCTTTGAGTGTCTTGGGAGTATTGGCAACAACAGTCTTCCACACATGCAATGCAGTCTGGAACCAAAAAATAAAAATTCAAACTTTTAGTTGTCACTTACAACATTAAAATCAAATTTATTGGCAATTCTCTACTGCACAAAACACATGTTTTAAAACCTGCGACCCTCCTTAAATTGGAAAGAACGGAAAATATTTTGCAATTCACTGATACACGTGATCTCAAAATCAATCATTGATAACAATTTTATAACAAAGAACACCTACCTGTCTCACAGTCAAGCTCACGTCAGAACGAACCATATAAACTGCTGCAAGAACTTCATTCCGCTTTTCCCTTCCAAGGACATCAATTATTGCACGCCCATGAGCCTCGGTGCTTGCACCTTCATCATCACTTCCACCCTCTAGAAGCGCTTTACCAGATGTTCCTGCAACCTAATTTCAAGTAACCAAGACATATACATCATTGCAAGCAGATAGTACATGTTGCAAATAAAAGTTAAAACAATAAATTGCAAACTTTCAAACTAACATACCTTAAAGAGAAGATCACCCAAAAGTTCAACAGAACTCTGACGAATACGCCAATTATCATTGTATATGCCATCTTCCACCGCTGGAAGTAAAAGTGGTAAAGACCTGAATTCAAATGAAGTTGATTAATTTCTTTTTTAGCCATTTTAGCATAAAAATTTTGTTATTATAAACAAATGCCAGAATCCCCTAATGATACTCAAAACTGACAAAGACATTGCATACGTGGTAGCATAATTCTCAACTAGAACATGTCCAGCACTCAAAGCTGCATCACGTACAGATTCATTCTCATCTGCAAGACCTGTAATCAGGACTACAATTTTAGTACCAAATCATTAATAACTGGTCCTAATGGAATATACTTAGAAGTTCAGTTAAGTACCATCTAATATGGCTGGCAATACACGTGGCAAATAACTTTGAAACATTGGTCCCAGAGATCTCGGAAGATACTGTACACATAAAAATAATTAGAAAATAAAGCATTACTGAAGTTTCTGCTTATCAATTATACTGTGTCCTATAACATGATACCAAGTATCTGAAATGGAAGCAAAGTTACCTTGAAAAGAGTGAGATGGCCATCTCGAACAGCAGCCTTTTGATGCGAACAATTTCGAATGACATCTGGGAAAAGAGAGTCAAAATATTCCTTACCTAAAGCAGCTAAGACCTGAAAAATAAAATCAGTAGAAATTTAAATCCTTGACAAGAACGAACTAGTGAATTTTGTTATTACACAGAGGGAAAAGAATGAATTTTAAATAGCATGAGCAGTTATTTTCCATAGATCGTGTGTGTATATTGAAGATTAGTTTGACATAAGTCTGAAATACAATTTAAACTCAAAGTGGAGATGTGATGGAGTAGAGGTTTTCCTCATAGGAAAATATCTCTCTTACATTGTGATCAAATTTACAATTGTATAGGTAAATAGAAGCACATAAAAAATTTCTGCATAGAGAAATATGAAAAACAGTTCATATAAACCAGGTTGCACAGATAGAAGACAAACAGAATTTGAAAACATATCAACTATTTAGCTTTGAAAATTGTGACCTGTAAAATAAGTCTAAATGTATTCCACCATCATGAATGTTTTCTGCTATTAAAAAGAGAACATGCAACCTAAAACTTCTGTATTATCACCTACCAAAAATCTTATAATAATACAGCACAACAAACTGGATCTAGTATCAACTACTGATCTGTGAGACATGAATTCATATGTCTCAAGCATCCAGGCACACAAGGCTCAGTAGCTCTATCTTAAACTTTTTTTATTTTTCTCCAAGAATGTTCCAGCCCTGATAAAAATATATGATAGAAAGCACATACATCTTACGAAAATGTAGGAGCATGTACCATGATTTAGGGTAACATGTTTTGAAATTACATTGTTGAGTTTGAAGACTCTTCTTGACAATATTGTATATGGCTGATCTTATACTCTTTGTTTATGAGGTGATTCTCCTTTACCATTCTACTTTTTGTTGATGATGCAGTCATCGTTTAACATTCTCCTAATAGTTTCATAAATAGTTCAGTACCTTTGTTTGCCTCTATAAGCTTAGCCAGCCAATTGTTAGTTAGCCTTAGTAAAAACTAAGATCTTGATTTTCCATAACGCCATAGATGCTCTTTCCAAGTTCAGTTCCCCTGTAAGGGAGAGCATGTGGACAAAAGATGCTAGAATTCAGTTTCATGGCCCATAATTGAAGCCTACCTCTTACCTCTGTCTTTGTAGGACATATGTTTCACTCCCTATCCCTGAGCACCAGTGCTTTCCAACACTTTCCAGGATAATCCTATCAAAGATTTGCTGCTTCAATGTAGTCATTAACTTATGTTGTGTGAATTTCCCCATCAATAAATGGCAAAACTCAGGGAATTTCAGTGGAGACACAGACATGAAACAATCACAGAATAAGCTGTTTTTGATAGCCAAAAATTAAAAAAACAATAAATTCAATTCAAAATCCCAAATAAATCAAATTCTACTTCTAACTTCTATTAAATATAATTGTATAAGTTTATATAAACATAATAATTGCTGTTTAGAAAAATATGTTGATAAAACTTTTCTGTACACATTCTCGTTATAACTTTATGTTATAACTGATTTGTAAACCCTAATATATTAAATAATAGTTGGATCTCGAGGATGACTTTGTTCCTCTCAAAAATTGTTCTCTCGCCCAAATTGCTAGTGCCATATCCAAACCAAACATTTCTGCCAAAAAGAAAAAGGGGCGTAAAACTAAAGCTGAGAAGCTTCGTATTGAGGGCAAAGATGTTGTGGATGAGCGAACACAATGGACAATGGAAGCCTTCCTCACCAGGAGCATGAGGAAGGGGAAAAACTAAAAGGCCACTTGATTGTGGCAGGGAAGGCTAACATGGCCACTTGAGATAAGTCCATGGGTTGTAGGTTTTTGTTTGGTTTTTGTTCTGTAGCAAATTTGTTTTCTGGTTCATTCAATTATCAAGAAGTGTTGGTCATTTTTGGATTGTTTCGGGTGCGATTTGTACCTCTGGCATTCCTTTGCTCCCCGATTGTTTCGGGTGCGATTTGTACCTCTAGCATTCCTTTGCTCCCCATGCGTGGGTCTGAAGCAGTCATGTTAGTTTTGAATTTTTTAGGTGCTTCCCCTTAGCAGTGATTTATCTAGCAAAAAAAAAATATACATACTATAAAATTATAAATTATATTTATTATTAAGATATGTCGCCGAGTATTTGTTGAGTCAAAATATTTGGGCTTGCTGAATACTCTCTGAATCCGAGTATGTAAACTATGGTTTGGAGGCTTACATTGTGCATATTTTCTAAGCCCTAGACAGCTATTATCGCACCATTCTTTGAGGGCATTTGGACGGCTACTTCAGCACATTCTAGGATTGCTAGCCACTAGGACAGCACCATTTTTGCTGTTATTATTTCTATACAACTGGTGGAGATTTACAATTTCAGAATTGTTCTTGTGTACTTCATTGAATGAGGAAAAAGTAATAAATTATGTCGGGGATTGCTGGTGTTGAAGTGATTTCAACTGTGAATTTCTTCACCATGTCCATTTCAAGTGGTTCTAGTGAACTTGCTGATTGCGCTAATGAATTAGCAACTTTGTTCTGAGAGCGGTATACAGATTTAATATTGAAGGCATCGAAACTTTCAATGAGGTCCCAGACTCTGTTTCTGTAACCTCTCAGTCTCTTGTCGTGGCAAGCATATCTCTTTGTCACTTGCCTTACCACAATTTCTGAATCGCCATACACATGTAAGGTCTTGACCTTTTTCCGAATTGCATGTAGCAATCCATGGATTAAGGACTCATATTCTGTTACATTATTGGTGCATGGGAATTGTAACCTCAAAGCAGCCAGGTAAGTTTCACCTGACGGACTAATCAACTCGTAACCAGCTCCATTGCCCTTCTTGGATTTTGAACCGTCAAACCTCAAAGTCCAGACTTGTTCTTGATTTGGCAAATGCTTGGGACTAGGTGTTTCTTTTCTCTGAATTTCTGTAATTGTATTCTTTCTATGAATAATTTCTTCATCTTGTGAAAACTTTCTGTCGGAGTCACTACTCTCACTTTGTATTGTCAAATTGAAACATTCATTTCCCAGAAATTTGGAAATCCTTGCGCGCACTTGGTCCAAAGCCATTTTGCACATCGCGCAAGAGAACTCAGAATGAAAGGCATTGTGAATCCGGCACCAATTGGGCAACAGTAAGTCTTGCACAAAAGCATGACTTCCCAATTCCTTCTCTTGTTTGGCACTCTTGAGCACAAATCTTCTGAAATTTTCGAACATGCTTTCACCTTCGTCTGGTGATAGCTCATCATCTGCTTCAATAGGAACTTCCGTAAATTCTGAAACTTGTAGTGAATTTTCTTGATTATTTGAGCATTGCAACATCAGGATTTCTTGTGTCTTTGGTCTGTATTGACCCAAGCCAGTCTCACAAAACAAGATTTCATTGTTTTCCCCGTTCTCAGTGATCATCATTTTGAGCCTCGGTGTACTCTCAATTCTAATTTGATTGGGAATACCCTTCCATGGTAGCCACAGGTGTGAGAAATCAGTGGCGAAGTAACCATTTAACCTGCGGGTCCAATCTCGTCCTAAGACCATTCCATATCCATCTGGGATATCAACTACAAATATGTCAATGAAATGTTGGATTCTAGGGTCGGATGACAACTGCATATGAATGTTGTTCAGCTCTCCTACGATTGGAACCTCTGTTTTGTCTAGCTGTGTTACCTTTTTGTTTGTCCTTGTGGGTGTCAAACCCAATCTATTGCACACAACTAGAGGCATCACATTGCTGGAGGCTCCTGAGTCAATCAGACAATTATGTAGGAGTTTATTGAACATTCGGAGCGAAACGAGGAAAGGAGCAGGTTCATCTTTGCCTTGATAGAATATCACTGGGCTTCTTTTCTGCGCGCCAGCTTCTACTCCTCTTGCTGTCATTTCCTTGTTATTCTTTTCCATAGGCGGAGCTTCCGCATCTTTGGTTGATTGTTCATTTCGGTTTGTTCTTTGTCCTGGCATCTCTATGCCTTTTCTTACTTCGTACATGCCTCGAATTGGTTTGGAATCTCGGGATTCCTGAACAATATTTACGTTCTGAGGTGATTCTTGGAACTGTTCGTCCTAAACACAATTTACATTACTGGTAGAACTTGTAGCCTTCTGAATTGTGTTCGTCGAATCTTGTGTTGTGTCCTTCAAGCTGTTAAGGAATGTATCCCTTATCTCTGACACTTTCATCAGTTCAAACAATGACACACTTACCCTAATTTTCTTAACCTCGTCAATCACGTACTGACTTAATCTTTTCAGCTCATCCTTGGGAGGTGGAATACTGGTTGAACTGTTAACATTATTGCTTTGCCTATATTGAGGCGCGTTGTTATTGTTTTGCCTATATTGAGGCGCATCTTTTGGAAGAGATGGATTATTGCTGGCATTTGGATGTGGTGGTGTTTGGAAATTGTGTGGAGGAACGGAAGAAGTCAAAGGTTCTTGATTTTTTCTGTAATAAACCTTTGGCTGGGTGTCTCCTGTCTGTTGGAATGCCTGGACCTCCTTTATACCCTCGACCAATACACTGTTATTCAATGGCGGGAAATAATAATTGTCCACTTCTGTGATGGGTTCATCAGCAACTGTGTATGAATATACGGAAGGTGGCGCCTCCACTGGCCCATTAGCTGTTGCTGGTGGAAATCTTCCAAACTGATCAGGTTCTTGATACTGTCCAAACTGCGGTGGGAGCGTGGAGTCTTCCAAAACTAAAGCTTGATCATACTTTACAACTGGAACTATAGCAGTAGATGGATCTTCAGGAGTCTCCCTCTGTATTTCTCTTTGGAAAATATCAGCTGCTAACTGAAATTCTCTACACTGTGTCTCAAAATGCTGATTAGTATTGTGCAATCGACACCATCCGGACAAGGCGGATTATGTGAGGAGTATGCTTTCCGTTGGTCAATTTTCCCGATTTATCGAATTGTCAAGTGGTGACTGCACATTTCCATTGTTTGGTCCCATATTCCACGTTCTTTTTTGATATCCTTGGTTGTTATTACGGTAACCTTGATTATTGCTCGACTGACCTTGGTAATTTTGATGATTACCTTGGTATCCTTGAGAATTTCTCTGCATACTATGCAGTTGATTGCTTTGATTTCTTAAATGAGTCACGTTAGCAGACAATTTCTTCACTTGTTCAATCAAGTCTCTCATTTCCTCCTTTTCCTCTTGCGTTCTGGTGGATGTGGTTGTACCTTGCAAATATACAGGTTGCGGAGGTTGATCTTGGGAAATAGGACCTCCGGGATGGACTACCATTTGATTGTTGGGAGGTGGAACATGATTCATTATTGGCGTATGATGGGCCAGTGCTTGATTGATTCCTGTAATTTGATTTGGCATAGCAGCATATCCCAAATGGTTGAGTGGTCCTGCAACATTCATGCCTAAATCAGAATTGACTTTAATTGATCTGCATATGCTGCCTTAAGATCAGCCGGAACTGGATTGGATCTTCTTACAAACATCGAAGTAAGACTATCTAAGGCGGCATAGTAGATTGGTAATGCTGCGGCATTATCCAATTCATATGGGTCACGTAGCCTTGTATATGCTTTGTGAAATCTGTTGTTGAAGGTACTGATCGGTTCATGTTCTTGTCTTTTCACTTCAACAAATTGTCTGTACAATTCAGCAGGCGTGGTCGGCAATCTGAATTTTGCCAAAAATGCTTCTTTCAATCCCAACCAAGTTTGGATGGAATTTACTGGCAAGTTGACGTACCAGTAATATGCATCATCTCCCAAAGAACATGGGAATAGTCGGCAAGCCACATCTTTGTGCTGAATGTTTCGGTTCTGGAGAGTGTCTTCAAAAATTTTAATATGTTCATCAGTCGTCCTATTCATATCGCCGACATGGAACTTGGAGCAAAAATGCTCCGGATTTTTGGGCATATCATGGTAATTGGCGAATGCGGTAAGAGGCGACGCATTTTGCGGACGCCAGGCATTTGGATGAGCCATTGGAATAACTTGAATTGGTGGAATTGGTTGGTGAACCGCGCGCGAGACTGGAATGTGTGGTGGTGGTGTCTGGAATATCCTGACAAGATCCTCCACACTTTGCACTTCGGCACTGGATCAATATGAGTGTTCACTTGTTGTTTCTTCTCGTAACACCTCTTTGTGCTTCTTTGGCCTGTTCCTACGAGGAGATAACTCCACAAAACTTTTTGAAGAACTTGGAGTTGACCTGGTGATTCGCTAAAATCTATCTGGCGAGAATGAACCAATTCGATCCAGCGTGTCTTCAATTTTGTGCAGGAGTTGGCTGATTCACTTGCGGAGGAACTTGTCGGTTAGCTAGACGATTTTGTTCCTGCTGTTGGGCTTCAAATCTTTCAACAAGTCGATCTCTTTGAATAGCAAGGTCAATGCGTTGGGCTGTTTCTTCTTCTTCTTCAAGTATGAAACGCATGCGCATCCAGTCAGGAGCGTTCCGTTTCAATTTCCACGCTAAGCTGTACAATTCAATGATAACGTCTTCTTGTTCAGCTTGAAAGTCTAAGTTAGGTTGCAAAACTGGATTAGGCTCCTGTCCGGGAAGAGGAAGGTTGATCGGGAGTACCATTCTTCATCTTACGAACAAAGCCTGATCTTGTCAATCTCCCGGTGGCAATTGCTTGTTCTATATAGTCAAAAACTCGTTTCAAGCGATTGATCTTCTGTCTTATCAGATGCCTTTGAATAGCTCCCTCAATGAATTTTCCTTTCTCGTCTTCTCGAGCAAGGACACGGCTTGTTTGTCTGAACTGAGCGTTATCCGTCTGTGTTTGCCAGGCTAGTGAATGCAATTGATCAAGAATATCAATATTTGTTGGGTCGGGTTGTTCAACAAGTACATGAAAAGGAAATTCATGTGGCAACACCATACTGCATCATGTTTACTTAGAAAGTAAAATCACTATCTTTGGTAGGCCCTCCTTCTAGCGCCAATTTCTATGTTGATGCGTGTTTTGTGACACACACGAACACAGTAGAATAAAGTGTCCGGAGATGCTCTATCCTCTCTTGATAAAAATCACCTTTCGTGCTAAGATTGCTAGATAGATCACAAGGTAATTCCAATGTTCCTAAGTTGGGGTGCGGATAGGCTCTGTGGTAGTATGAGGTTTGCTGGTAACCCAAGGGGGCATAGTATTGCAGTAATTTACTTTGAAAGCAAGGGTTTGAATGCAGTGTTGTATCTTTTGGATTTTCTGATTTTGGATAAAAATAAAAATAAAGGAAAAGGAAAGGGGTGAGAATCTTATGCTAATCCTAAGGAACTAGGAGACGGTAACGATCAAATGCAACTTAAAGGAAACCATGCTTTGCTTCGTCTCGAAAAACGACAACTACACGAAAGCAGGTGCAATCTTCTGGGATTTATGCTTGAGATTTTTCACTATAAATAACACCATCAATTCGAACAATATTATTCAAGTAAACATTTTAAAAGCATTTATATCAAGAGCTCAGTCTAACTTTGCACATCAAATGAAAAGCATCCATTTAAAAAAAGTATGAGCTAAGTTACTTTCAATCCTCACCATCAATCTCTCGCTCCACTAACAAATAAATTTTAATCTATAACAATCCTACGAGAAAGAGCAAATATGCAACCATGTACCCATTTGACAATAAAGGTTTCAAAGCAACTCATGCAATTATGAATTTTATTATCTCAATGGTTTTCACAACAATTTCATACAACTCTTCTCTTACTTCTAAAAGAAACTAATTCTAACTCAAAATCTAATCTCTAATCCTCTGATAACAATTTTTCTGATTTCTTCCCCATCGTTTGAAATGAAAAAGAAAAGGGTACTTATAGAATTCCCCGATACAATGAATGGCCGAGATTGAAACAAAATCAAGGGCCCAGATTTAAACACAAAAACCCTAATTAGGGTTGCCCAAAACATCGATCAGTTAACTGACAGATGAGTCACCCACTGGCGGCTGTATCCTTATCCACTCATGCAATGCCTCGTTCGACAAACCTAGACACAATGGCGCCAATCTCCTCGATGGTAATGTCTAGCAAGGTGCTGACATTGTATTCCAGCAGGTCCAAACTATCTGCACAATCAGCAAAGACAACTGCCCATTCTGATTCATGTTGCAAGAAAGTACTACGGATATTCAGCAGGTCAAATGCTTTAGTCAGATTTTCGCCCAAAATTGGCATGATGGAGAAAATCTTTTGCACTTCCCTTTGCATATTATCCAGCCACAAGTCATTTTCTCGAACAATGTCTTTGTTCAATATATCTCCAGCCATATGAAAGATGCCATTTTGGATGCTCCTTACTTGCTCCTCGACCTTGATACTCTCTGCCTTAACCTTTTCAAGCATTTCCCTACGAGAGACCAATGCGCAATACCAGTTGCTGAAGTCGTAAGCCGCCCCAGCTGCAATAATCTTCTCGTCAATCAGCCTTTGCTTAGGAATTTTCCTTATATCACGGAGGCAAGGAATGATTTTGTCTTGCAAGTCTTGCAATCCGTCCCATGCCTCAGTCAAATTTGCAATCCTTGTGAGCAGGGAAGAAGTTTGCCCATGAGCGTGTACTAACTTCTCCACAAATGCCATTGCCTCTCCCTCTTTTCTTGCCATCCATTCTTGTGTTTCCCTAGCAGTAGTTAGTTCTTTCTCAAGACTTTCTACCGGCTCTTGTGATGCATTTGAGAGCAGAGGGTTTGATTGGTTGCCTTGGTTGAGTGGCCTTGTCAAATGTCGGATATACTCCTTCAGGCGCTCAACCTCCATCTTATATTCCCTTTTTTTCTGAGTCTCCTTTTCTAATCTGGACTTAATGGTGGAAATAGAATTGTCCAGATCTTCTACTTCTTGCCCTTTGGTAGATGGACCAATATCAATCACAGTAATGGCATAATCGGCAGGAGTAATTTCATCCTGTAGTTTCTCAACTGTCGGGACTGCAATTTGCACTGTGCGGTTACCAATCTCATCTCTTTGAATAGTAGAGAATTTCTTGGCCAGTTTTTTCGTATTTACTTGCTCTAACCTTGCCAAGAAATCGTCAATATCATCTGCTTCTGGTGCTGCAACTGGTACCTTAACCTTAATTCTTTCCTTAAGCCAGTTTGGTATTGTAGGCTGCTCGACTCCATTGTCTTCGCAGTCCGGAATATCCTGAATCTCTTGGATTTCTTGTGCCGGCAGGTCCTCATGAATCCCCCTTAGGGCTGAAACCATCCCTTCTTGGAAGTCGCCTTCCCTGTCATTCAGGTCCTCATCTGATTCACAAATCTCTGTGCCGGTTGGAGAATGGTGAAAGTCCTGCTCAATCTGCATAGGCTCCGTGTTTCCTTCAAGCACTGGTGAAGGAATTCTTATATTTCCCCATGATTCTTCTTCCATAATCAGTAGCTGCTTGATATTCCCAGATGCGGCTGAGTGAAGGGCCTTAGGCTTCTTCAGGATCGGCTTCTCGCTTGTTGCCACCTCTTTGCCTTTCCTCTTCTTCGGGTTGATAGGCTCGATCCATTCATTTTCCTGAGAAGCGACAATATTTGAAGAACACGATTCAGCTTCGCCCATTAAATCATAGGTGAATGGCACACCTCGTTGCTTCAATGTTTGTACCCGCTGATCTACCCACCATTGTGAGTATTTGACCACTGGTCTCATAAGAGTTGTTAAATCACTTAACTCAGGCTCTGACCATTTGACAGAAGGGAGCGGCAATCCTTCATCATATCCTGGCTGTATGTACACTTCATCGTCATCTAGCTGGTCAGGTACACGGAAAAGTTCGGTTGTCCTGATCATGCTCAAAGATAACCTTGACCAAAGTCTTCTCCTTACTTCATACTCGTCGCCAACATTTGCCCAAAAATCTTCAAGGTCAACTCTGTGCCTATATTTCCTTCCGTTTACCATTCCCATGTGATTGAGTGGATCAAAATCCCCTCTGGACTTGTATGAGGTGAACGGATATAACTGTATTTCTATCCTGGCATTGTCTGTTGCCTACGATGACAGACAGGATTCTACCATGTCTCCTATGAACAAGGGAAACGTGACAGCTGCTTTCTACTTCGGTCTCTGGATATTCTGGAATGTTTCCAGCTACCTGATTACTTCTAGTAAAATCATCTTGTCAGTAGGATATATTGGCAACCTGTAAGGAGATTCCGTGAATCCCTATATTCGGATGTACGTAAATCTTGGAAACTGGATGAACCAGGATCCGTATTTACTGATTAAACTTTTTGCTTCGAGTGTAAGTCTTTGATGCGTTCCTCCCTGCAGCACCCGAGTGATGTACATGAGGAAAGCGTTATGTGCCCTGCGCCAATGTGACTTCTCACTCAACTGCAATTGGGGATAGCAGTTATAAACTTTGAGCTCTCCTTCGTTGTTGCCGACTACACCTTTGCATATCAGACCGGTATATCGGTATGTACGAGCGAGTGAATACACAATATAAGAACCCATATGAAAGGATTCAGTTTTCTCCAGGTTAACCAATTGTTCATGAATACTATCACTGATCATCCTTGACCAGTTGATCATTTTTGTCCCAGCAGATACTTCATCAATGAAGTAATACATCCAACTTTCAAAAGGCGCTCCTTGAGGACTGCCTACTAGTCTGTTCAGCAACAAGACTATGTCTCCGTATTCTTCCTTATCTCTTGGATGAGCATCTAGGTTTTTCGAGCCAGTTCTTGTTCATGTTGGCCATGCAAAGAGTCTGTTTATCTTAGTACAATTTCTGCGCATCCTCCTTCGACCGGTAGTACGTTCGGTGGTAAGCCGGAATGCCAAATGTTTCCTGTATAGCCAACTCGCCTAAGTATGCCAATACTCTGCCATCAGGTGCCTCAATTTGTCTTTCTTCAGCATTATAGTGCAAGGCGCATTCTACCATCAACTCCGGACACTCGACTGCTGGCAGAAATCCTGCAACTTGAACTATACCATTTCGCATCATCCTTTGCGCAATTGGAGTCGGTATGCGTGTGTCACTTCCGTACATTCTTTTTCGAAATTCCTCCAAGTCAACATGGCCAAAATCAGTGTCCGCAACATTCTTCCATTTGAAGATAATTTTAGACTCCAACGGCGCACCTTTGCTTGCAAACTTCATTTTCTTCTTCGATGATTCTCCGGCGTTCAGCATAAATCTGCAAAAGAAAAATTTAATAATCAGAAATTATTTACACATAAATAAATTCCAGCAAACTTGATGAGTTAATTTGTGAAAACAACCGTTGCTAGAAATGAAAGAATTAAATCGCTTGCAAAGAGAAAACTTTGTCGAAAATAGAGGAAGTAAAGTCTGCCTGTCAATGAAAACTATGTTGCTGCTGAAGTAAATTCATACTTTCAGCCTTTTACTTCGCAAAAAATAATATAAAACTTCACAAACTTCTCTGCCTTAACAAATTTTCTCAACTTCACTTTCGAAAGAATGAATGAAAATGAAATGCAAAGCCAATTTAAGGCTGAGAAAATCGACCTAATTAATTGTTTCCAATTAATTCAGTTTGAACTCGGCTGGCACTTGTCTTTCGAATGGCAATTTCCGTCTCCAGCATAAGTCATTAATGAAATTTTCTATTTTTGCCGCCAGTCGAGTGAAGTTTATTTTTCTTCTTTCTTTTCTCAGCAATTTGCCTAGAGAAATTTGAATTTTCTCATCAGATGGGTTTTGGAAAATAAAATATTAAAATAATATTTTATGTGTTGTTTCCAACCCGTTCGTTAAAATAATTAAATAATAATATTTAATTATTATTATTTTCCAAAGGCAATTTGAATTTTTTTTTCTAAATCTCTCTGTGCCTCTGCGAATTTTAATCTTGCCAATATTTTTACTTAGGCGAATTTCAATTTCGCCAGACATATCATTTGATTTTTCAATTAAATTTCCAATCGTCTGGACTTAGGCAACTTTTCAAATCCTTTGATTTTCTAGGCAAATAATTAAATCTTTGTTCATCCAAGTGATTTTCAATGCGATACACGACTCCAACGTATTTGCCTTGTGTAATTTTTTACTTTATCCATGCTTGGGCGAATTTTTGCTTAGTCATTGTCATTTAATTTCACAAAATGGCAAATTTTCCTTGTATTTTCACCATCTCCAATCATCTTGGAGCGCACCCCTTAGCATTTTACCCCTTTCCAGCCTTCTTGGAGCGGACCTTTCATGTAATTTGCAATTTCTTTTAGGCTGGGCGGACTTCATTTGCATTTTGCAAGTGCCTTGGCACATGGCGGACTTCATTCACCTTTTGCATATTTCACTTTTACCTTTGGGCAGACTTCAGCTCCACTTTGCATTTTTCATTTGCCATACCCTTGGAGCGGACTTTGTGAGTGTTTGGCAACTTGCAACTCCTTGGGCGGACTTCACTTAGCATTTGCAAGTGCCTTGGGTGGACTTTGTTCAGCTTTTGCAAGTGCCTTTTGCACATGGCGGACTTCAAGATGCTTTTGCAATCTTCCTCATAGCTGGGCAGACTTTGTTTACATTTTGCCATTGGTCTTGCTGGGCGGACTTGCTAACTTTTTTGCAAGTGCTTTGGGCGGACTTGCTAACTTTTTTGCAAGTGCTTTGGGCGGACTTTACATACCTTTTGCAGCTGCATGGGCGGACTTCATCATGTTTTGGCAAGGGGCGGACTTTAAGATGTTTTTGCAAGTGCCTTGGGGCGGACTTTACTTAGCATTTGCAATTTTCATTTGCCCTTCGCCATTTTTATCTTCTTTATGTATGTCCATGCCTTAGGCGTATTTTCTGGTTTTTTAAACATTTTTCACCCATTTTCACCTGTAACCCTTTGAAGTTGATGTTTTATGACCTGCATACTTTCCCGAAATAGAAACTTTCTAAAAAATCGAAATTTTCCAAAAATAGAAACTTTCTAAAAATAATCCCTAAAAAATAGGGATCCCAGAATGTGCTAAAAATGCCAAAAAAAAGTCCTTAAAAAATAGGGGCCCGGGGTCAAAACCCTAAAATTTAGGAAGTGTCAGAATTGACTGAATAGACAGTCGATCTTCGTCCACAAGGCCTTCTAAGCGCTTTGGCAACGTTCTATCATTGATTCGGGTTCACAATCATTTCTTGACTTAGATGACCTTCAAAATTTCAAATTCTAAGTACCTCATCAGACAGACCGAAACTCAGAAGCAAAACTATCAGAGGAAAAAACCACTAGGGTCCCCATTTGCAATGGGGCGATGTGTGAAAAGGTCACAACAGTTCCTATACCTCCATAGGATGGGGCACAAAAAGTTTTCAATCTACACATGGATCCAAAATATCAGCACCTACTTGTCTCTAAATCCAATGTATGAAGAAGAAGCCATCAAGTTTGTTTCTCTTCATCTAGAAAAGGTAGTCCATGAATGGTGGTACCAAGGCATGGTAACTCAAGGGCATAGCCTCGTCACTACTTCATCAAAGAATGCAATTAAAGATTGGCTGAAAGATTTAATAGGGTTAATCCAAAATCTCACTTTCAGGAATTAGAGCAGCTAAAACCCTATGGATCAATATAGCACAACATAGGAGAATTTCAAAGGATTGTTGTCAAAGTTCCTAATGTGTCTAAGATGAAGATCACGGTTCTTTTTCTAGAAGGACTAGCAAAGCCAGTGAAGGGGTTGGCCAAGGCATTGGAGCCTTCCACTCTTCAAGATGCAATCAAAAGAGCTCTGCACAGGTTTCACCATTGTTTTAAGAAATATTTTCTCCATTCAAAACACCACTCAATGCATATACACTTTAACAGAAAAGATAATTAAAACAAACTTAAATTTCAGATTGAACAGATGACCTGGAATAAGCTTCAACAAATAGTTTAGACTAGTGACAAATTTGACTCCTCCATGCACTTAGTTGACCCTTGCTGTTGGTACGGCTGCCTTCTAAAAAGGTGCAGAAATCTGAAACAATGAATAGCTTCACCTCCAGAAGTCTTTATGTCCCTCTAAATTGTACAGTGTCCAATAACTGGAGAAAGCATTAACTATTCTTCATAAGTCACAACTCCTTCAATAATTGTACCGCAGTCTCTGATTTGTCTGTCATGAACTTAATCACTTGGCCTCCAAAATAATCGTATGGTTCCTCTTGAAGATTAATAACTCAAACTTTGACCAGAATATTTGACTGAAATTTAACAACCCGACCTCTTTACCTTGCTTGAAATATGTATGGCGTATTGAACACTTAATTCCCACGCATCTCTTTCCACCCGTATGGACTCATACATATGGCAACTTCAGTTTATTGTTTCAAGTGCTTGTACAGTTCGCTTGGAAAGAAACATTAATTTGATTTCTTGCACCTTCTTGTCGACAAAGTTTAAATGTATGTCTCAATTTTATTTACCTGGCAATTTACCTTTTCCTCCGTACAAATGGTACAGCAGAATAAAATACCAATTTTTCCACCAAATTCTTTTCCAGGTGAATGCCAACTGATGTAATTTAATCTTCTTTGACTCGACCTGATCCACTTCAGACTCGGGTAATGAATAAAAATTTCCTTAGCATGAAATAAGCATTTAGTACAGTTGAATGTAAACAATCAGATTTGCCTGAAACTCATTAAATATAACCCAGAAAAACCCTGATAACTTTTAAACTAATAATCACGAGCACAACCACTGAATATGACTGTCAGCAATCATCCAAAAAGTGTCTTTCAACTTTGGAGATGAAGATTAACATCCTCACGAAGTTCTATTAAAACTTGCAGCAAAAACCCTCTTCTTCTCTCAAAAATTCATGCATAACCAAAAATGAGCTCAAAAATTGATTTCCCTTTTCCAAATGTAACGCCCATCTCAATTCTTGAAAATCTCTCTTTTTCCAACTTTTCATTTAAAACTCGAGTCCCCTTTTTAATTCCCGCATTAAAATATTAAATTATCTCTTTTTTGGAAAAACATCTTATGTCTCCCCTTTTAATGTTGATGTTATAAGCAGCATAGGGCTGCACTTCCAGCGCACACACTTCGAGGAGAAAGCATAAATTAAATGATAGCCTGCCGGCTATTTAATTTATATTGTTAATGTGTGATAAACATAAAGGGGCCGACCCTATAGTGGTTCGCATGTTTTGTTTATACATTGGGCCGACCTACATTGTATTTAATATATTTATATATTCTTCCAAGGGAGCCGACCTAATTGAGGAGGTGCCTCAATTGTATATATACAAGGTCATTCCTTGTCATTTATCATTCAAGTTCATTCAAGCATATTCGCATCTAGAGAAGGAGTTCACACTTTTGTAGCAGCAGTTCGATTTCAAGGAAGAACATATTCATTTGTATCTTTTGCATCTAGGAGAGGTGCGACTTCATTGTATCTATTATTGGCCATTGCTGGGCCCGAGTTGTAAGCAAATTTCTGCTCTTGTTCTATATTATATAAGAGGATTATTTGCTGGGTTTTTCTCCCTCAAGAGGAGGGTTTCCCCAGGGTATCTTGCTACGTTTATTATCTTATGTGTTGCAATATTTTAAGTACTTTCTGTTATATGATCTGATCTAAAAAACACTAACATGGTACCAGAGCGGGTTTGAAAAACATCATGATCAGATTTAGTTTGCAGCACTCTCTCTAATCTTTTTCAGTCTATCTCCTAATTTTAAGATGGTGAATGGTCTGAAAATCGAGGATAGACTCGAAGGAGTTTCTAACTACACATCATGGAGGTTCAGGATCATGCTCACATTCGAAGACAATGATTTGGCTGAGTTTGTGAAAACAAAAGTTCCCGAACCTGAGGAAGAAGAGAAGTTGCAGTGGAGAAAGAAAGATACTAGGGCAAAGAAAGTGTTGGTTGATTCCGTCAAGGATCATGTTGTACCAATTGTCTTCAAGTTGGATACAGCAAGGGAAATGTTTAAAACTTTGGAAGAGATGTATGAAATCAACAAAACCAGTCGAGCACTTGCACTGAAGCAACAACTTCATCATGTGAAAATGGCGAAAGGAGAATCTGTAATTACTTACTTCATGAGGATTTCAGAGATAAGAGATCAGCTCTCTACAATTGGTCACATGATTGATGACAAAAACTTGACTATGCTTGCTCTCAATGGTCTTCCACTTTCATGGGAGTCGTTTATTCAAGGAATCAGTGCAAGATCTAAACTTCCCAAGTTAGATCGATTAAGGATTAACTGCATTCAAGAGGAGTCGAAACTAACGACTAGGGGCATTGGTCAAAGTTCAAAGAATGAAGAAATACATGTCCTCGCCTCTCATTCATCGAAGAAAGGAAAAGGTTGGAAGAAAGGTTTCTTCAAGAGGAATCGAGAGAATGGAAATGATGGTGCTCCTGCCTTCAAAAGGAAACGAGACTTATCCAAGGTTCAATGCTTTCGGTGTGACAAGTATGGCCACTTTGCTAAAGAATGTCCTCTCAGACCTAAGCAGCAAGTTGCCACTGCAAATGTTGAGGAAGTGGCCCCTCAGAAGGACTCGAGTTATTATTTGTTCTATTCAGCCCTGTCAAGCAATGTATCCACCGATGACAACACTTGGCTGATTGATAGTGGTGCCTCTCGGCACATCACCGGATTCAGGGGGCATCTATCAAACTTGGTAGAAAATGACTCTAGTGAACAAGTTGTTATTGGAGACGATCCTAGGTATTCTGTGAAAGGAGTTGGGAACTCCTCTCTCCACTTGGATTTCGGCATATCGTTGGAGTTGAATGATGTACTATTTGTTCCAAGCATAAAGAGGAATCTTGTCTCCATTTCAGCTTTAGAAGACAAGGTTTATCAAGTTGCATTTTCTAAAGGCAAAGTTCTTATATGGGCAAAGAACTCCAATTTCAAAACTGCTCGGGTAATTGGAGTTAGACATGAATGTCTCTACAGGCTATGCACTCGTCCCCTTCAAGCTCTTGTGCATAACTCTTCCAGCATATGTGATCTTTGGCATCGAAGATTGGCCCACATTCACTTTCAAGCATTACCTATCATGGAGAAGATGGCCACCGGCCTTCCGAAATTCAACCAGGAACATGAAGGTACATGCAAAGGATGCGCCCTAGGCAAGAATACAAAAGGTACGTTTCATTCTAGTAAAAGTAGGTCTAAATGTATTCTTGATCTCATACATTATGATTTACGTGGTCCAATGTCTATTGCATCTTCTAGAGGTTTCTTGTATTACATTATTTTTATTGATGATTACTCTAGAAAGACTTGGATTTACTTCTTGAGATCTAAAGAATCTGAAGAAGTATTAGAAAGATTCAAAGAATTCAAAGCACAGGTTGAAAACCTATCTGGGAAAAGGATCAAAGTTTTGAGATCCGATAATGGTGGAGAATACACCTCTAGCACATTTCATGATTTTTGTATTGAAGCAGGGATTAAGAGGGAATTCAGTGCTCCCTATAATCCACAACAAAATGGTATTGCTGAAAGGAAAAACAGGTCTATTGTGGAAGTGGTCAAAGCTATGATTCATGATCAAGATCTGCAAATCTCTCTCTGGGCTGAGGCATCTAGGACAGCCGTCTATGTTCAGAAGAGGAGTCCCCACAGGATCTTGGAGAATAAAACACCTGAAGAATCATTCTCAGGGGTGAAACCAGAAGTCAGTCATCTGAGGATCTTTGGATGTCCAGTATATGTTCATATTCCAAAGGAAAAGAGAACAAAGTTAGAACCTTCTGGGAAGAACGGAATTTTGGTGGGCTACAGCGAGACATCGAAAGCCTATAGAATCTACATTTCCGATCAGAAGTCCATTGAGATTAGTAGAGATGTCACATTTGAGGAATATGTTGCCTTCAAAAGATCCAAGGTCACTCCTATGGAGATCGATAAAGAAGAACCTCCACAAGATATGGAAGTTGACCATATTCCAGAGAATCAGAAGGAGGCTCCAGAACCTAAAGAAGATGATGATCCAGTTGAACCCTTGGATCCTACTAATGGGCCTTTAGATTTTGTGATTGGAAAGAAAAGACCTCTTTGGGCTCGTAGGATAATGCAGGAGGCAAAAAGTTTTGCAACCCCAAGAGGAGCTTTTAGAGAAAGCAAGAGACCTCATAAGTTCTCTAGTTATGTTGCCTTGATGAGTCAAATCATTGAGTCAAACCCCTCAAGCGTCAAAGAAGCTTCTAGTCAACAAGTATGGAAAGATGCCATGACTGAGGAGTATCAGTCCATACTTAAGAACGATGTTTGGGATATAGTCCCTAGACCCAAAGGCAAATATGTGGTGTCTTCTAAATGGCTCTTCAAAATCAAGCATGCAGCCGATGGGAGCATTGAGAAGCACAAGGCAAGATTCATGGCTAGAGGGTTCTCACAAAAAGAGGGAGTTCACTATGAAGAAACTTTTGCTCCTGTGGCTCGATATACATCCGTCAGAACCATCATTGCTATTGCTGCATCTAGAGGATGGAAGATTCACCAAATGGATGTAAAGACAGCCTTTCTGAATGGTGTAATAGAAGAAGAGGTTTACATTGAGCAACCCGAAGGATTTGAGGTGCATGGGAAGGAGTCTCATGTTTGCAAGCTGAAGAAGGCCTTGTATGGTCTTAAGCAAGCTCCTCATGCTTGGTACGAAAGGATTGATCATTATCTATTGAGTATGGGTTTCTCAAAGAATGATGCATATTCTAACCTCTACTTCAAGGTAGTAAAAGGTGAAGCTTTGATTCTGGTTTTGTATGTTGATGATTTGATTATCACTGGTGAAGAACACCTAATTCTAAAATGCAAGAAGGAGTTAGCTTCAGAGTTTGAGATGAAGAATCTTGGTCTCATGCATTACTGCCTTGGCTTAGAAGTTTGGCAAAAGCCATATGAGATGATTCTAAGTCAAGGCAAGTATACTATTGACATTCTAAAAAGGTTTGGTATGATTGACTGCAAACCTATGTCTACACTCATGGAGACTAATCTAGATAAGTTGAAGGAGGCTGCAGCTAGTTCAGATCTAGTGGATTCTACGATGTATAGACAGTTGATTGGTTCATTGATGTATCTAGTTAACACTAGACCTGACATCTGCTATGCAGTGAATGCACCTAGCCAGTTTATGTGTGAACCAAGGCAAATACATCTTGTTGCAACTAAACATATCCTAAGATATTTGCGTGGCACAATTGGATATGGGTTGAGATATTCTTCAGGTGAGGACTTGGAGTTGCATGGCTTTACTGATTCTGATTGGGCAGGATGTGTCTCAGATCGGAAGAGTACCTTTGGTTGTTGCTTCAGTTTGGGTTCTGCTATGATATCCTGGTGCAGCAGGAAGCAGTCTTCAGTGGCATTAAGTACAACCGAGGCAGAGTACATTGCAGCTTGTGTGACAGCTCGTGAGGCAGTGTGGCTTCGTAAGCTCCTTGCAGGATTGTTTGGACAATCAATAGAGCCTACCATTATACACTGTGATAACCAGAGTTGTGTAAAGCTTTATGTCAATCCCATGTTTCATGACAGAACAAAGCATGCTGAGATCAAGTACCATTATATTAGAGATATGGTACTAAGGAAAGCTATACAGTTGAGATATATCAGCACTGATGAGCAGACGGCAAACATTCTCACCAAGCCTCTCTCCAGGATCAAGTTTGTGTACTTTCGAGAAAAGCTTGGTATGGTGGAGAATGCAGCCTTGACTGAGAAGGAGTCTCAATATCAGTGATCCTTAAAAATTGATAATGCATTTCTCTATTGAGAGAGATTTGAGGTGTAAGCCCTTGGTAATGCATTTCTCTATTGAGAGAGATTTGAGGTGTAAGCCCTTGGTAATGCATTTCTCTATTGAGAGAGATTTGAGGTGCAAGCCCTTGGTAGTGCATTTCTCTGTGAGATTTGAGGTGAAAGCCCTTGTTTCCACCCTCTAGGAGAGCTATGGTGGATGTCATGTGTGTGACTCCATGACAGCATCACGGGAGGGAATCCGTGATGACTTACTTGTACTTGTGTTTCACCCTCTGGAGGAGCCATGGTGAAAGTCACATTGAGGTGACAACATCACATTAAGTGATGAGCACTTGTACATACCATTTATGGAGGTAGCCATGATGGTTGATATCACGATGAGGTGATATCCTATTTGTTTTCACATTGAGATGATGTGTCTTGTGCAGCTGGAAGTATCATCCCTAGCTAAGAGGGAGTGTTGATGTTATAAGCAGCTTAGGGCTGCACTTCCAACGCACACACTTCGAGGAGAAAGCATAAATTAAATGATAGCTTGCCGGCTATTTAATTTATATTGTTAATGTGTGATAAACATAAAGGGGCTAACCCTATAGTGGTTCGCATGTTTTGTTTATACATTGGGCCGACCTAAATTGTATTTAATATATTTATATATTCTTCCAAGGGAGCCGACCTAATTGAGGAGGTGCCTCAATTGTATATATACAAGGTCACTCCTTGTCATTTATCATTCAAGTTCATTCAAGCATATTCGCATCTAGAGAAGGAGTTCGCACTTTTGTAGCAGCAGTTCGATTTCAAGGAAGAACATATTCATTTGCATCTTTTGCATCTAGGAGAGGTGCGACTTCACTGTATCTATTATTGGCCATTGTTGGGCCCGAGCTGTAAGCAGATTTCTGTTCTTGTTCTATATTATATAAGAGGATTATTTGCTGGGTTTTTCTCCCTCAAGAGGAGGGTTTTCCCAGGGTATCTTGTTGTGTTTATTATCTTATGTGTCGCAATATTTTAAGTACTTTTTGTTATATGATCTGATCTAAGAAACACTAACATTTAATAATATTTTAATTAATGCTAAGTTAAATATTAAATTTACCTAGAAACATTAGCATTAAATTAAAATATTATATTGACCATTATAACTTGAGAGGGGACATTGCACCTTGGAATTTACTTTGCCTAGGAATAAATCTTATTCCAATACTCTGCCCGTTAACAAGATGAAGTTCCAAAAAGGAGAGCCAAGTACACAAAAGATTCCACCCCCATTAAAAAACAATGAAGACAGTTGAAATGAGCTTCAATGAAAGCAACTTTGTCTCAATTGCAAAGAACCCTAGGAACAAGGCCACAGATGCCTTGAAAAGGGCCAAGTACATCACATTGAAGTCATTTATGATGAGTAAGTAGAAGAAACTAATTCTGAAAAGGTGAATGAAGAATTTGAGGAAGAAGAGGAAGATAAAAGTGGAGGAACTCTCACAACTCTATTTGGAGCATAGAAGTACAATCCATTTAAGGTTCATGGAATGCTAGCAAGACAAAGGATCGCCATCTTGATCAAAAGTGGTGCAACCCACAATTTCATAAGTGAAGCCCTTGTGGAAAGAAGGGGCTTAGTTGCTGAACTTTTTGAGGGGTTCAATGTGATAGTGACTGGTGGGTTTACCATACCATGTGCACGATGGATCTAACAGCTGAAAATGACTCTTGGAAACCAATCAATATGTAAAGACTCCTATGTGGTAGGACTAGGAGATACAAGCACCATGCTTGGAGTACAATGGCTACAATATCTTGGGGAGTTCTCACAAAACTACCAATCGATAGAGTTCAAATTCAAAAATGAAGGAAAGGAAGTAGTTTTGAAGAGAACTTGAAATGGAGGGCCCAAAGTAATCTTTCCTAAAAGAATGGAAAGAGAATTCAAAAGGAGACAAGTAGCATGGACAACCAGTTGCTTGATCACAACTAGAAAGTCTTCCATGAGCATGAAGGATGCTTACCATATTGATGTACAAGTTGTGTTAGACAAGCATAGAAAAGTATTTCATATCATACCCTCAAGACCACTTCCTCACCGAGGGATCCAACACATCATTGAGCTAGAAAAAACTACAAAACCAATTATAACCACTCCTCACCGTCATCCTACGATCCACAAGAAAGAAATGGAGAACACAATAAACTTTTGGATATGGGACACATTAGGCCTAGTTCTAGCCCTTTCACCTCTTCGATAGTATTAGTCAAGAAAAAGAATGGAACCATGAGAATGTGTATCGACTACTAGGCATTGAATAAGAAAATAATTAAAAATAGATATCCAATCCCTAAGATTGACAAACTGATAGATGAGTTGTGTAAAGCCGGATACTTTTCAAAGATTGATCTGCATTCAAGATACCGTCAAACTTGAATGAGGGAAGAAGATGTTCATAGGATTTCTTTCAGTGTCACTATGGACACTTCAAATTTCTAGTCATGCCCTTGGCATGACTAATGCTCCAGCAACTTTCCAATCATGCATGAACAAGGTATTTAGCAAGCAATTGAGAAAGTTTTCTCCCAGTTGCTTCCATGCTCGTAACAACATATTTCGAGCATTATTACAGATCTATCCTAGCCAATCACGAGCTTGGGAGACCTACTTAAATGAAAAGAGATGTTCTTAGGGCCATACAGACCTCTTAAAGTCTTTTTGCAATAGGGATTACAATATTACTAAGTGAATCACAAATCACCATGATCCAATTGAACCATTTGTTAAAATAGGGTTATTCACAAAATTTAGCAGAAGGATATGTTTTTCTATGATTCTGCTCACATTTTGGGTGAATCATCTCATTAAATACAAAATGTCAAGAGATGAAAAGAGTAAAAGAGGAATATCAAATGTTCCACCTTGGGAACCAAAGAAGTCATCTGTTGTAGATGTATAGGAACAAACACAGTTGACAGACATGGACAAACTTACTGGACAGTCATCTTTAAGCCTGCTGGAGCAGTTTTTGCAGGTCATTTTTTTCTAAATGTAGTAACACCCCTTGACCACACTCTACATTTTCTATGTATTTTGGTGATTTTTAAAAGGGGTCGTTTTGAACTTTTGAGCTATCTTCGTGAATGGCCATTGCAATACTCCACCACATGGATCAGATTTTGTGCAGAACTGCCACTTGGATCATATGGAATGTTAACTTTTCAACAAGTAGAATGGGGTTCTGAGTCCTCTGGACAATGCATCTGGACTATCTCTATTTCCTCTTCGTTTTCAGTTTCCTCAGTCTCGAGTTCATCTTTTAGGCTATTTTAACATAATGAATTGTACATCTTAGTCATGAAGGCTTCTGTACTCTACAGTAGAGGTCACAAGTTTGAATCTAGATGAAGGTAGGATTGCACACCTTGTTGAACAAATATACAAGGCAAATGGAAAAACAATCTCCTTATGAAATGCTTTGCTTAAGCTAAGTCTAAAACACCAAATTGATGTCTCACTTGGTGGTGACCTTAAAGTAAGCTGAAACACTACTTTACCTATTTAACTTTAATAAAATTATTCCTTCAAACTTCTAGAACTAAGAATTACTGTGATCTTTTGCACCATAACTGCTTATCTAATCTATAAATCAATAGTTTAGCATAAGACATTTTCAGAAATTCTCTTCTACAAATATGTCCGTTTATTTTAATGCCAGGCCTACATACCCCATACTATATCCCTTGACAATTGGCACGACTATTCAGGTAACCTCAAAACATGTCAAACTTTTCAGAGTCCCTTAAAACTGTGAAAACTATTCAAATGCATAGAATATAGATACATTTCACATGAAACTATTCAAATCTTGTCATCTTTCATAAAGAAACAACTCCATCACAAGTCAGGAAAAGATACAGTTAACACTCGTTGAGCTAATAAAACTAGCTCCCATGCATGATGATAAAGTTGGACCATAGTAATGTTGATGTATGCAGCTTCGGTCTGCACTTCCCAAGATTTGATTTATATCAAACATTTGATTTGCTAAAGGGCCGACCCCTATAAGTTCGTCATTCTTGTCTTAACCTTGAGCCGACCTTAAGACATGTTAAATGTTTATTATGTAAAGGCCGACCTAAATGAAGAGGCGCCTATGTTGTATATATACAAGGTCGTTTCTTTGGTATTGGGACATTCATTCAAGCAAGTTCGCACTTTATCATTAAGAGCAGAATTCGCACCTTAGTAGCAGCAGTCCGTTTTTCAGAAAGAAGACAATCATTTATACCTTGAAGGAGGGCGAATATATTATCTTGTATTAGCCATTGTTGGGCTGAGTTGTAAGCAGAATTCTGTCACTATGTTATCATATATATAAGAGAAATCATTTGCTGGGTTTTTCTCCCTCAAGAGGAGGGTTTTCCCAGGGTATCTTGTTGTGTTCATTATCTTATGTGTTGCATTTCTATTGAACTATTTTTATCTAATCTGATCTAAGAAACACTAACAAGTAAAACTTGTGCATCTGCAGAACATGATATGTGCATTGTCAGACAAATGTAGGTAATGGAAGTATCTTTGTGAATTTCCTCCAAATTTTTAAATAAAAAATAAATTCTTCGAGGTTCTAAAAAGAGGAGTTTCAAAATGCAAATTGTGCCTAGCAGGTTTCACTGATCCACATTTCATATGCATATCATTTCCTCAAATTCAAATGCAAGTATCATATAAGTTGTCTAAAAAGCATCTTCTACCTAAACTTTAAGCAATGGACAACAACTTTTTTTCTTATCAAATATTCTCCAAAAATGATCTAGCTTAAATTACCTCACTCAAGCCCTGTGCAGCTCCCAATCGCTCAACATTACTGCTGTCTGATTTCATGGTCTCTAATAACCATGGTACTAGATCTGGGAAGTTCTCTTCACCCATTCCCATGATGAGGGACCCAATAGCTCTAGCCGCAACTGCGCGTACTTCTGGTATAGGATCTACAAGTACCTGTCAAGAAAAGAAATTAGCTACAGAATACAACAGCTAATATGTCTATGTGAAACATGAAATGAGGCAAAAGAAAGATAAATCCCACCAATACCTTCTTCACTTCAGGAAGAAGCAAACCTATGTATGGAAGCATATCTTTTGGCTCTGTTACCAAAGAGCACATGTTCCCAACTATCTGAGCTGCTTTCTTTTTTGTATCTGCACTTCTCTCTCTGAGACCACGGTGAACTATAGGTACTAACAATGCTAGAGAAGGTGCATCAATTGTATTGACAAAAGTTGTCTGCAACATAATGATAAGAATTAGGGGTCTGCAAAGAAGCTGATAGCCCATAAACAATACTGAACCTTAAATAATAAATTAGTAAGTTCAATGTCTGAAAAAATTACCTGTAGAATAATGTCAAGAGAATATTTTGCATGCTGATTAGGATCTGAAATGCCTAGTAGCAATGTGGAGACGAGAGCAGATATTTCTGGATTCTTGATCACACTGCCAACCTGTTTATCCAGCCAATTTCTCAATAAAGCAATATTGCCAACAAGTGAACACAAAAAAGGGTGACCATAAATATTATTTCCAAATCCAGGCATATCACCTGTTGTAAAGCCATCTGACCAGCAGACTGGACCTTTGGGTGTGTATCTGTTAAAACCTGAACAAATGAAAACAAAGACCTAGATAAAGATTGAATCTAAATAAATAGCAGAAAACACAGAAAACCTTAGTCTACATTTAACAGCTCAAAATAGCCATGAGGATGCTTTTGTTGTGCAAACCTCAGTAAGTTTGGGAACAATTTTTGGAAGACACTGTGATAACTGCTGAGGAGCACAATAAGCCATAGCTCCCAGTAGCTGAACACTTCCTTGTTTAGTTCTCCAAGCTTTATCCTCCAAACCCTGGCAACAAATAACATAACAATTCGAGTACAAGATTCATATCACTTGCACCAATTATGGGAATCCATACAATGACATCCTACAGAATAACAAAACTTGAACAAATGAGGCATACACATAGCAATCCCAAAGACTTGAAATATCCAAATAAGTGTATCTTTCCATGTGCAGCTTCCTCTCATTCATCCATCCAAGCAATAAATTGAATATGCCTTGTATAAACAAATACTATTACAGGTATCATCCTTTAGGAAGTATTGAGATAGTTAGTACATCCTGGATATTGAATAGCAATGCCAATTTTACCAGAGTACATTATTTCTAATTTCTTTTAAGTAAGGATTACCAAAGCACTTTAGGTTGTGAGATGCTGCCAGTAGAACTTGTTAAAAAGATATTAGAGTTGTTAACATTAGTGTCAAAGTGGCACCAAGAAAGTGTTTCAGTTCAGACAGTCTTTTGCTGAAACCCTTGAATTTTATGCATGTGAAACACGTACTTTTAATCTGGCTGTCTCTTCATATGAAGTTGGACTTTGTATCTGGTTTCTGCTAATATATGTCTGCAATGGAAAAATTATGAATTCTATGCTTCTTGACATTAAGAACACTTTGGAATTTCGGACCCAGTGCATATTTAAATTCATGAACTTGACATTACAACTTGAGTTTAGATAAATGTTTATGTCAGTAT
Organism: Sequoiadendron giganteum; assembly: GCA_007115665.2. Taxonomy (NCBI): domain Eukaryota; kingdom Viridiplantae; phylum Streptophyta; class Pinopsida; order Cupressales; family Cupressaceae; genus Sequoiadendron; species Sequoiadendron giganteum. The sequence continues at coordinate 463,673,542 of CM021100.1, forward strand.
ATGTAAATAGAAATTTGGAGTTGTTTAACACCAGAAAGTAAAAAAGTGACGAACACATCAACAGTAAGTTGTAGAAGTTCAAAGATCAATCCATTCGTAACAAAAGAATCAGCCAGAGGATATTGATGTAAGTCAAAACTTTCAATTCCTGAAATTCATATGCATACAACTTCCACACAGTTTGAGCAGTTTTAAGTATTGGAAGTGAGAATAATTGAAGGTTTTGTTTTGAGGAAAAGTCCTACCCAGAAGGATTTGGAGCTCCTTTTCTATATACAGAAAAGTAAAACAAATTTAAATAGTTAGAAATTGAATTATCTCAAAAAAACATAATGATATGATCAATTGGACCACAAAAACATTCGTGTGCAACCAAAACACTCCTTAGTGTCCAATCCAGCAAGTTTGAAGGCATAAAGAATCCACTACTAATTGCCCTAAATCAACATTATTATTAGAATCCCAAAACAATAATGGGTGATAGGACCATGGTTGAACATTTCTAGCACCTTACACAAGTATTATTTTGAATCTTTGACCCATGCAATTGATACATTAAGAGATTATTTCCCATTTTGAAATTTTGCATTAACTAATGTGCTAAGCTATTTCCTAATATTCTTTCCTGATTCATGTAAACAGAGTAAATCTAACTCAGTTTCTGCTATTCCTTAACAAAGATTGATAATGATTTTTGCCTTTTAAGTCCCAATCTGCAGATAAATCAGTGTGTTTAATCTCACTTATAAAGTTGAACCTATAAATGTATCCTAATATGAGGTTCTATGTTTTCTGCTTGTGTTTTTTTCTTCTATAAACTTTCATCCACAAAATATATGAATCAATCTTCTGTTCTTGAACAATTATAACTTGATCCTATTAAACTCTAAATACTATCATAGCATGAATCTTTGGACTTAAATGATACCTTACTCAACAAAGCTTGGACACTACAGGACAGCACCCTTGTCATTCAATTCTGAACTGTAGGAGAGCATTTGTAAGTTCTTCAAGAAAAAAAAGCTTTTTTCCCTGCCACAGAAAATAATGTTGATGCAGATCTCACACAATCCCCGGTGGAAAAGCTTCAAAAATCTCATATTCAGCTTGTTGCTGCTAGGAAAGAAAACAAGTGGGCTGTTGTAGGGCTGTCATTCATGATTCTCCCCCTCTTGGTGGTCACACCCTAGACATCAGCATGATGACAACCTTTGTTCTCGGTCAGCAGTGGCACTATATCATATTTTCAAGGTAACTTCTAGGATATTATTGCTTCCCAAGGTCTCATATGCCTCACTAAGACCCATGAGAGCCATGAACAGACCCTCCCTCCTATCATGAGATACTCTTGGATTTCAGCTTCTCATAATAAGACCCATATATTAGGAGGGGTCCATTGTTTTGGTGTTGTGGCTTGCCTCGTTTGGGATAGCCTTGAATCTAGAGTTTCACTTATGGCTTCTAATGTCCACTCTAGATACATAATGCTACACCTCTCTCCAAGATGTTCTAGCAGCATTTTGCTCCTTCCCCCCTGCTACAATTCCATTAGTAAATCAAGTTGATGGTGACCCATACTCTCTCCTTTATCCTAAAATCTCGCAGTATTACACTATGGACAATTATGATGCCCATACAACAGTCCTTCAAACACCTATTCATGACCTTCTACAAGATGAATTATGTCTTCAAGAGTTGAATCTTGAGGAATTTGGTTTACAGGGAGCCTTTGATGACACTTCTAGTTGGCTAAATCTCAATGCCTCCACATTTTCAATGGACTTCTCGTCGTTGGCCATGCCATCTTTGTGTACTCATAGGAATAGTTTCAACGTACTACATGAGTAAACGGAAGTATCACATATAAAACATGTACAGGAAACATTCATGTATGAACAATGTGCACAATATAGTACTTCATTTATTAATGCAATAGAACCAAAGTACAATCATCTGTACTATGTCAACATCAAAATGTAACACAATGAAGCATAATGTCATAATGTCTCATAATGCATCCTAACTACAATGAACCAAAGTATATGTAGTCGTTGGTTGAGAACACTAACTATCGCAACTCCTCGTTACAACTAATCCAACTAGTCAAGGACTTAATTTCTCGAAACAACATGCAATATAAAGTATATAAAATAGTTGCTGCCTATACTATAGTTTTGTTTAATTACGATAATTGGCCAACTAATAACACTCTCGATCAACTACAATCTTGACACTCACCCTTCATACCAATACTCCCCCTCTACCCACTCCTATCCAGCCAACCCCCTAGCATTAGATATACCACAATCTACCTTGAAGATAATTACAACATCGATTATGTTGCCTGGCTCTACCTTCTCATGTCTAGGTTCTATTCCCTCCCTCTTCCCGCCTTCAAATTCATGTACAAATTCTTATGCCAACAGTCAAACCCTCTATGACATTGTTCTACATTGTTGTCCCCAAACCACACATTAATCCAAATCCCTATGATGTCCCCATCACACAGAAACCATCAAGATAAGCACCCTTCCCTTCTCTCAAATAAGACACGCAAAAACAAATATAAATATTCATATAATTAATAAAATAGACATAAGTAAAATATTCATATTAGAACATTTCATAAATTAATATTATAACATTTCTTTTAAATAAAATATTTAGTTATTGATATATATTGACAGTATAACATTTTTTAGATATATAAGATATTCAACTATTTATTTATTTATCAATATTATATCATTTTGTAGTTGAAATATAAAATATTTTATTTACTTAGATCTAAATTATTTGTTTATATTAATAAATAGGATATGAATTAAAGGTTATTTTTGCTGAAACAAAATCCCGTGAATGGATGTCTCAGGTAATACACGAACAAACTGACGTGTCTTTCAGGAGGAATCGCGCCTGTTGGCACAAGTATAGGAAGGCAAAGTGACGAGAGGAAGAGGCATAGCAGTTTTAGAGAAAATAGTGACTATCGCTTCAAAGAGGAAAAGCACTTCACTCACAAATGCACACGGAAAAAGATAGAGATCGCCGATCAAGGGAAGTATCAATCACCGCTACTCTGCTGGAGGAAGAACGCCATATCGCGGACATTGCATATCATCCCCAAAGGGATAACGAGAATCAGTAAAGGCACCCAGATCAATCCAAATCCTAGACCCCAAGGGTGGAGCGGAGCAACTTCACCCAATCGCGTCTATAGGTAGAGCCGCTTCAGTGGGAAGAATTTTCGATCAAAACACAGGTCAGACACAGTCTTATCCACATCATTCTTGAAGAAGATCTATCGCAGTTCAGAAGTCACAATTTGCTAGTCAGAGACTTGTCTGTAACATCAATCAAATTCTTATAACACTAATACTACATCCAACTGAAAGGGATCTTCACCTAAGCATACTCTTACAATTACAGTCTTGGGTCTGAAATTCGGCTTCTGAGATTATTATTTAATCAAGAATAGAGTTATCAAGAATTGATACATTTGAATCCATTTATTTGAGATAGAAAACTAATTGAATATGAACTGAGATTGATACTGCTTACAAATATTGATATTCATATCAAAATTCTTACCCATTTCTATAATCAATCTAATAAGGTCTATCACGGTGGTATCAAAGCATAATCCTGCGAACCTATAAAAAGAGAAGTGAATGCGAACGTACGAAAGGAGAGGAAATATGGCAGATACATTGGCCCAAGAATTTAAGGTATTCATAGAGCAAACAAATGAAAAATTCGAGAGAACTAATCAGTTAATTTTACAAACTCTTTAGAGCATAAACCGCCAGCACACCCAAGAAAGGACCAACTCAAGGAAAATCGTGCAATCAAATCACTCCGAAAACAAAAATTCAACCCAAAGTTCGTCTCTAAGGCCGACTATGCCCCCCTTTCTCACAAACGAAAATATCATAGAAGAAATGGAAAAACAAAATTCATATAGTGTGGAAGATATTGCACTCATGCACGCTGGGTTAGACCCGGCAGTTTAGAAGCTCATACCATTCAAAGAATATTATGAAGTCAAAACACAATCCAATTCAAGCAAAAGAAGAAAACAGGCCAGCAAAGACCTCAAATCCCGAGTTAACAAAATGACATTACCTTCATTTGAAGGTTCTAGGAAGAGGACTGCACAATCATGGGTGCAAAAGCTTGATACTTATCTCTCCCTCAGCCCCATGACCGAAGAGGATGCCATCAAGTTTGCAAATGACTTCCAGAAAATAGCTCATGATTGGTGGCACCATGGGCTCATCACATAGGGACACCAGAATATAACCACCTATAGTGAGTTCACCCAAAAACTCATTAATAGATTTGATCAAAGGCATCCCGAGTGGTATTTTAAAGAACTCACCCAACTTAGGCAACAAGGAATGGTGGAGGAGTATACAAATGACTTCCAAGAAATAGCTGTCATGGTCCCCGACCTATCGCAAAGAAGGCTCACATATCTATTCATTGAGGGACTCAAGGAACCCATCAAAAACATAGTCAACCCGTTGGAGCCCCAAAACATGGGGGAAGCCATTCAAAGGGCCATGAAAGTGGAGTCTAGTCATCCCAAGGAAAAGGCTAAGAGTTCTTCATTCAAACCACAGCCCAAACAAGACCCACCAAGGGGAGATAATAGAAAGGAAACATGCCACTTTTGCAAAGAACCATGGATCATGGGCCACCGATGCCAAGACAGGGGAGCAATCAAACAAAGAAGAGAATTAATGGAGAAGAGGCTATGTTTCAAATGTAAAGAACCTTGGGAGAAAGACCACAAATGCCAGAGAGGGCAAATTCACAAGATGGAGGAAGCATCGGATTAAGGAACAGGAATATTACTAAGTTTTTAATCAAATGGAAAGGACTCCCTGAAGATGATGCTACATGGGAAAGAGAAGAAACTATTAAGGCTTTTAAGGATAAAAAATCCGAAACAACAAAACATGATGGTTCTTGATTAAAACAAGAGATGAATTCTTGGATGTAAAACCTTCAAATAAATTAATGAGATAATCTTTGTTTGAGCACAAGATTTGATAAAATATGTATAAAGGCTTAGGCTTGAATAAGACTCCCTAGAGGAGGAATCCAAGGAGAAGCAAGACCTGGATAAGACTCCCTAGAGGAGGAATCCAGAAGACCTTGGATAAGACTCCCTAGAGGAGGAATCCAAGGGAACAAAAGTTGGATAAGACTCCCCAGAGGAGGAATCCAAAAAGACCTGGATAAGACTCCCCAGAGGAGGAATCTAGAAGATCTTGGATAAGACTCCCTAGAGGAGGAATCCAAGGGAACAAAAGATGGATAAGACTCCCCAGAGGAGGAATCCAAAAGGCCTGGATAAGACTCCCAAGAGGAGGAATCCAGAAGGACTTGGATAAGACTCCCCAGAAGAGGAATCCAAGGGAACAAAAGTTGGATAAGACTCCCTAGAGGAGGAATCCAAAAGATCTTGGATAAAACTCCCTAGAGGAGGAATCCAAGGGAACAAACGATGGATAAGACTCCCCAAAGGAGGAATCCAAAAAGACCTAGATAAGACTCCCCAGAGGAGAAATACGGAAGAACTTGGATAAGACTCCCCAGAGGAGGGATCCAAGAAAACTTGGATAAGACTCCCTAGAGGAGGAACACAGAAGGCTTGAAAGAAGAATAGCAAGATCAAGGAAGAAGAGTGCATGGATTGCTTGAGGACAAGCAATATCAAGCGGGGGAGACTTGTGATGTCCCCATCACACAGAAACCATCAAGATAAGCACCCTTCCCTTCTCTCAAATAAGACACGCAAAAATAAATATAAATATTCATATAATTAATAGAATAGACATAAGTAAAATATTCATATTATAACATTTCATAAATTAATATTATAACATTTCTTTTAATTAAAATATTTAGTTATTGATATATATCGATAGTATAACATTTTTTAGATATATAAGATATTCAATTATTTATTTATTTATCAATATTATATCATTTTGTAGTTGAAATATAAAATATTTTATTTACTTAGATCTAAATTATTTGTTTATATTAATTAATAGGATATGAATTAAAGGTTATTTCCGCTGAAACAAAACCCCGTGAATGGATGTCTCAAGTAATACACAAACAAACTGACGCGTCTTTCGGGAGGAATCGCGCCTGTTGGCAAAAGTATAGGAAGGCAAAGCAATGGGAGGAAGAGGCATGGCAGTTTTAGATAAAATACTGACTATCGCTTCAAAGAGGAAAAGCGCTTCACTCACAAATGCACACGGAAAAAGATAGAGATCGTCGATCAAGGGAAGTATCAGCCACCGCTACTCTGCTGGAGGAAGAACGCCATATCACGGACATTGCATATCATCCCCAAAGGGATTACGGGAGTCAATAAGGGCACCCAAATCAATCCAAGTCCTGGACCCCAAGGGTGGAGCGGAGCAACTTCACCCAATCGCGTCTATAGGTAGAGCCGCTTCAGTGGGAAGAATTTCCGATCAAAACACAAGCCAGACACAGTCTTATCCACATCATACTTGAAGAAGATCTATCACAGTTCAGAAGTCACAATTTGCTAGTCAGAGACTTGTCTGTAACATCAATCAGATTCTTATAACACTAATACAACATCCAACTGAAAGGGATCTTCACATTAGCATACTCTTACAATTACAGTCTTGGGTCTGAAATTCGGCTTCTGAGATTATTATTTAATCAAGAATAGAGTTATCAAGAATTGATACATTCGAATCCATTTATTTGAGATAGAAAACTAATTGAATATGAACTGAGATTGATATTGCTTACAAATATTGATATTCATATCAAAATTCTTACCCATTTCTATAATCAATCTAATAAGGTCTATCACAATCCCCTTCCCACCATAGAACTTGTTTTGCAAACCAATCATATGACAATTAGAGTAAACCCCATCATCAAAGGGTTTGATTTTCCCTAGCCCATGACCCTCCCTCTGCTATTGCCCTTCATTGGGAGTACCGTCATCTTTTCCTATGTAAGAGACAAGAATTCCTTACATCTAGACAACTTATGCTCCTTGATCTCCACCACTCACCTAAGACCTTTTGGCATACTTTTCTCCCTAAAAATACCATTGTTTTTGACATCACCCTTGACACATGAGTCTCCTATGCCAGTTCCCTCTACGATGTCCCTGACCTACTATCACTCACCCTATTCATAAGTCTAGGATCTCTCTATTCCTAGCAACTATAGAACCATTATGATTGGGCATACATTCGCCAAACTTTATGCCATGATATTGGACATGCAACTATCAAGCTACTTAGAAAGAAATAATATTAAAGCTAAGGGTCTAGCAAGCTTCAAGAAGGACTACTAGACTATTGATCACATATTTACACTATGAGGTATTATTGAGGAGGCTCATCATAGCTCTCCTTAACTCTTTTGTTCTTTTGTCGACTTCTAAAAGGCCTTTGAATAGGTTCCAAGATGCCCGTTTTTCACAATGTTAAATAAATATTAGCATCCCAAACTCTCTAATTACCACGATTTGGAGGCTTTATGAGAAATTTATTGGGCATTTTCATGCTTATCACTACCTCTTTGACTTTGTGAAGTGTACCATCGAGGTCAAGCAAGGGTGTCCTCTCTCACCAACCCTTTTCAACATTTTCATTGATGAACTAAAGTAATTTCTTCAACAACATACCCATTTAGATGATGGTTGTATTTTACATGAGGCAATCATTTCTATTCTTATTTTTTCTAACATTGTCCTCCTCTCACTCTATTGAGGGCTTTAAATGACAAACTTGACAACTGTGCTCATTTCTATGAACTTCGACAATTGCTAGACAACCTTAGTAAAACTAACGTCATGATTTTCAAAATCTCCAAGCACGCTCTCTCCAAAGTCCAATTTTTCAACAAAGAACCTTTATAAATCACATCGACCTACACATGATTGGGGGTCCAATTTTCTAGTCCATCCTTTGGAATGAAGTTTGCCTCTCACTCATGCCTTTGCAAGGGATTTGCCTCTCCTTTTTGTCTTGGAATGTCGTAGACCAAATCATCCTTTATTAAAGAAAGGGTCTTGAGGGATGAAGCCCCCTACACTGCCTTCTAATTTTCAACCTACAGAGAGCCATCCATTTATGTCCATACCTGAAGAGCAACCTGTGGCCTCTATACATAAGAGATCAAAGGGACCATTAGAAATGGCATTTCACAATGAGGCTAGAGAGATTGCCGATCAAGGCATTGCAAGATGTGTCTATGTGAATGGATTGGCATTTAATGTTGTTCATTCACCATATTGGCAAAAAATGGTGAAATCTATTAATGAGGCTGCAAAAGGGTATAAGGGCCCAAGTTTTGAGAACGTGTGTAGCACCTTATTAGATAAAGAGGTGAAATTTGTAGAGGACTCCTTGAAGCCCATAAGGGATTCATGGATCGAAACAAGGGTGACCATCGTTTTTGATGGATGGAAAGATGCAAAAAATCACCCATTGATCAATGTTATTGCAGTGTCCCCTAAAATGGCCATGTTTTTTAGAGCAATGGATTATGAAGGAGAGGTGAAGGATGGTGGATTTATTGGTAACATTCTTTGTCAAGCTATTGATGAAGTGGGCCCTCGAAATGTTGTGCAAGTTATAACAAGCAATGCAAAAAATTGTAGGGTTGTTGGGTTATTGGTTGAGGAGCAATGTATTCACACATTTTTTGGACACCTTGTATTGTCCACTCCCTCAACCTAATGCTACAAAAAATTGGCAAAAAATTGATTGGATCAAACAAGTGTATGTTGAGGCCGAAGACATCCAAATGTTCATCACAACCACCATATGTCACAAGGCATATTTAGAACATTCTCGAAATTGGTGTTGTTGAAGGTAAGTTAAATAATAACCATGTTTCACTTTAGTAATATTTTTAATTTTATTTTTATTTTTTGTAAATTTTAATTTTCAAACAAGTTGTTGAGACTTGCTTTGCCTCCAACACAATTGTGTTGAGACAACTTGTGAAGGTTTGTGAGGCACTCTCTACCATGGCAATCAGCCCTAATTGATCCATATGGAGGCAATCTAGCACTACGCCAAGTTTCACTAAGCCCATATTGAGCATGATCCGTTATACCAACATCGATAGACCTTGTTTGAGTGAAGTATATGATGGCATCGACTCAATGATTGAGAAGATAAAAGCCATCATCACTACAAAAGAGCAAGATCCTAAAGAAAACTTCTTCAAAGAACTACACAAAATCATTGTAGAGAGATGGAACACAATGACCACTCTGATGCATCTTCTTGCTTTTGCATTGAGAACCAAATACTATAGTGCTCAGCTCGTTTCTATGACAACAAGAGTTGCCCCATATAGAGATGCTGAAGTGGCTCAAGGGTACAAGGCAGCACTTCAAAGACTCTTCACTGATCGTGATCGACGTGATGCGGTGAGGGTTGACTTCATGGGTTTTGTGTGCTCCAATGATTGTGGTCTTGATGCTCTTTGAGACAAGTACATGATCGATGCCCATATTTGGTGGTACTTCCATGGCCAAGCATACACGTACCTACAACCTCTTGCAATCAAAATTTTATCCCAAGTAAAAGTTTTATAGTCAAAATCTTTTATCTTTTAAGTTTTATAATTTTATTGACAAAAGTTATTTTTAAATTTAATTAGTTAAATTTTGTAACTCTTAACTATCTAATTTGGTCTTAATAGGTTGCTATTTCATCTTCGTCTGAGAGGAATTGGAGCACATACTCCTTCATCCACTCAATAAAGCGCAATAGACCACATTCAAAAAAGGCAAACTTGTGGCTCCTCACACAAAGAAAATGCCTACAAAGAAGGGGACACAAGGAAGTGGGATATCGAGCCAGAGCGTCTTGACTTGGATGCTTCCACTAACCACTTTGTTGCACTTGGTGTTGACGATGACTATGAGCCAGCTAGTGAGCATGAGAGTGCTAGTTGTAGTGGTAGTGTCAGTGCCAATGGCACTATTTGTAGTTCTTCTAATTTACCACTATATACATCATCTAATATGGATGGTGATGATGATATTTTTGACGACCCATATGATATTTGATCAATTATCAACGATGGTTGATTCTCAACATTATTATTATTTTTTAACTTTAATCTATATCATAACATTCGAGTTTCACTAATATTTGACTATGAAATTGGTAGTGTATTTTGCTATGTTATTTGACTATTAATATGGTGGTGTATTTTGAACTTAATTACTCCTACAAATATGTATATATTTCTGATTTTTATATGTTTTTGTATCAATGAACCCATCCCCAAAACAAAATTGCCCAAACCCGCGAACTGAACCCTCGAACCCAAACCAATAACTTAGCTTCGACTCAAAAAACTCGGCAAATTTTCTAAAAAATCAATTACTCTTGAATAATTTAAATTTGAAAAGATAATGAATAACTTGTGATTAAATAAAAACCTTCAGTTATCAAAAAACCAGTTCTGCATTTTTCATTACTATTTCACAGTTTTTTGGTCATTTTGACAACTTATGAGAGCAAATAACAGAGCAAAGCCAGACTGAAAATACCTTGCAAATTGAAGCCGCATTCCATTGATCAATTTTTATAAAATTTTGTGAGGCAACATCAAACAAACTCAATTTTTATGTGTTATTGTGTTTTTTTATCTCTAAAACCAATATTTCGCATGAATGACAAACATCATTTTTTGTTTACCAAGTTTTCCCTTTTCTAAATCTGGGTATTGAATTTCATGTACAATTTTGCCAGCTATGCCAATGCCATGTAAATGGAAAGTGATGTAATGTCCCCTTCCTAATTAGTCAGCAGGAATTGTGGTTAATCTATCACCTTGATTCCCGTAGACTAACGTGGTGGTTAGGGAACCCTTCAGAGGGAGTTTGTGGCTTGTCAGTCAACCATTTGGGTTTTATTGGTGTTATTTCTAGCTCAGTGAATTTCAAGGGTTTCGCAGTGATGCCTTCCGGAGCATTCTTTGGGCACTTTGTCCACACTTACTATTTTTAGTAAGTCATGGGTTGATCACTGACCAGGTCAGTTGGCAGCATTTCTATGTTGTGAATGTCGGTGAATACTTACCTTGGTTTTATCTTACCAGTTACTGTGGTCCAGAGCTTTAAGTTTAAATAACGTAAATATTAAAGTTAAATTAAAGTTTTAACTTTAGCGTTATTTATTTTATTTGAGTGACTTTAAGATGGAGTTTTAATGATATTTTAATATCATTAAGTTGGCTGCCCAACTCAAGGAAGAGATAAGGGGAAAAATTAAATTAAATAAAAAATAAAGTAAAAAGGCCAATTTGGGCATGGGAATTGAGGAATATAAAGTGCTTTTGTGAGCTCATTTTGGTATTCATGCTGGAAAATATACACAAGGGTTTGCTGGTTGGACTGAGATCTTGGCTTTGTGAGGACGAAATCCCTAATGAGGATCTTCAACAACGGGATTGAAAGATATCCCAAGGTTGAATGTCGATAACTCCATTAAGGGGTTATGTGTTTGCACAATAACGGTTGTTCCAAATTTGTGAGTCTCCTTCAAAGACAAATTTGCAAAATATCGATATATCTTGTCAGAGACAAATTTCAGACATAGAAATCGGGATATTTTCAGAGGGGAATGTTCAGGTGATATCCATTTTATATTCACTTTAATATCTCCATATTCTCAGTTGGTCAACTTAATCAGCAGTTCCATTTCATTGTATGGAATTACAATTTTCAGAGTTGTGGATTTGATGCTGTCAGGAAATACCTCAAGTATTATTTAATATTATAATCAGCAGACAGGTTGGGGTTTATTTGGCAGTGACAGGTTGAAATAAATTAATATTTATTTCCAGCTCTCATCATACCATATTGGTGTCTTGGGTTCGTATCATTTTACCTTCATAGGGGTGGCGATTTTATTTCCATGGGCTTGAAGACTCCACGTCAACCATTAACTACTCAATAATTAAGAGAAGGACAAATTAAGGGATTGCAATTGGACTTGGAGTGCCGTACAAAGTGGGGAAGATGAGTTAGGCCTGCGTGGAGATTTTGAAAGTTCAAAGTTAGGGAAAATTCATTATAGCTTATTCCCTGCAAAGAATCGACTACATTCTTTTGGTGGCAACATGAATTATGAGAATCATAGTGCATGGGATTAAGGTGATCGTGAGGCTTCCAAATTCAAATAGATGCCTCTTTCCCTTAGTCATGGGTCCTCCCTTGATCATTGAATCTTCATTGGTGGCTAGGCAAGGGTGACGTGGTCCTAGTGGCAGTCAAGCTGAGTTGTACACCACCCTTTGGAGTCAGCCATTGCCCGTTCTAAGGAAACCATGAGCACTAGGGGTCATGGGAATAATTGCTAAGTGCTGTACCTCAATACAAGGTACTCTTGAAATATTATATATGCTCAGAAAAACATATTCAAAGGTTGCGAATCTGTGTATGTGAATGTTCAGACCAGCAATATTGTTAACAGATCTGGGTAAATATTATTATTGTAATTCATCTTAAGATGTACTAACTGCTATATTTTGTAATGAAATAATCATCTAGTCATTTCCAGTTTACAATTTGAAAAGATGAAATTGTGGGATATTATATTTTGAATGCATTGTGGAAACAGATTCAAGAACAGCAACAGTGGCAATTGTTTGACAAAATGTCTACATTGTCCAGCTGAAATAATTGCAAAAATTTGCAAAAGTTCCAAACCCAAACAGGGTGGGACATTACAAGTGACTACACATTACATTGAATACTGAAAATTGGAATCCAAAATTAAGTGGAACACTTAATTACATATACAAATATAAATTGTAAACATGAATGTCTAATTTTCTTACTAGCAACGATTGTGAAAATATATGTTTCTAAATGCCCCCTTTTTTTTTAACTTTTTCTACAAATATGTTTTTACTTTTTTTCTTTCTTTTAGACAACTTTTAATTCATGATGCCAAAATATATCTAAACTATCCTAGGGCTGTGAGAAAAATATTAAGAAAAAAGGAACCATGGTGGATATTAAGAAAAAAGGAATCATGGTGGGGGACATCCCCTCCATGTCCCCAAAACATGCAGATTGGCCCTAGAGAGGAAAGCACAGGTTCACGTGGAAGATTGATAAAAACCAAGAGACATAAGAATTGAGGTGTCCCATAGAACAGTAGCAATTTCTCAAGAAACAACAATGTTTCTTGAGAAATAGTTCTATCTAGATGAAAGAGAACAAAAAGCCGAAAATGGCCATTTGCATCATGTTCATGTGCTTACAAAGTTCAGAATGTGAGGAGCTCCATTCCACAACATATTTTAGTTAATATAGCTCAAGAGCATGCAAAAAGGGTACCCCAATCAATATTAGAAAAATGGAAACCAATAACAAATAAAAAAAATTAGCTGACCTTGAGCAAAGATGGGAGTACAAGCTTCACCCCTTGCCCACTCAACTGAGACATCATGGCACGAGCAGCACAATCAGCAGACTCACGAACAGCAATAACTTGATCAGAGAAGCATGCCAGCAGTAAGGGAAGAATTTGAATAACATACCTGAAAAAGAAAAATGTTAACCTATCAGTCCTTTTTCTTGTAGTCAAAAATGACAAATCCAAATTTTTAATTCTTGAAAAGTCAAAATTGCACCATTTACATTGAATGTCTCTCAATGAACCCAAAAAAATCAAAAATAACTCACGGTTCAAATAATCGTCCAAGTCTTTCACAAAGGCATTCAAATCCAAACAAAGCTCCTTCACGTGCCTTTGCTGAATTCCTGTTGAAATAGCTGGATGGCATGAAATACTAATTTGACAAATATGATGTGCCAATTTCAAACCAAAAAAATTGAAATAAAATGAGACATTAGTATTTCACAAATATGCAATTTCTCAAACTATGAAAGGATAAGCCTCTGTTGATTGTAATTCCACATACTGAAATAACAATTTGTTAGAGGGTTTAATAGTATACTCACTCATTGTTTAATATAATTATGTATGTATGTCATCAAATGTACAATGAAACATGGGAAATGTAAAAGGAGGGGAAAAATACAAATTGTAACAGTTAACAAAACCTAATCATTTTTTATCAGAACTGTAAACAAAGGCTAATGTAAGGAACATTATCCAAATGGCTGTGAAGAAGAAAGGAGTTAGTTCCTGAGTTAGTTTGTTAGCGCAAACATGAGAAAAAATCCTCATAATTGTTTACTGTATCTCTTCCAGAAGGAATCAATACATACTCTATCCTGTTTTGCATCCTGTTTTACACATTCCTCTGTGTTTCTCATTGTTATTCTATCTTGTACTTGATTACATGTGATCTTGTTTATATTACTACTCATAGAACTACCTGTGCAAATGAATAGAAATGAAATCTATCTTTCCCCTTTGAATGGATCTGCCGATCACCCTCTTAGATTACAATTTACATTTACTTTGTTACATAGCCAAGGAGTAACTAACAGCCTTAAAATTGCACTATCACCTCTTATATATTATCTATGCTTCAACAGGAAATGCTGATTTGGAATCAAGACACAAAGTTTTGCTAACAAATATAAGTAAATTGTGCATGATGAGTCAATCAAAAGGAATGGCATGGGCATCCAGACTCCAGATAACTTAAATGCTGATGATACTGCTGAATAACATCTACAAATATAAGAAGTTTAGAAATACCAAAAGCCATTTGTATTTAGAGGAATTGTGTGAGGGAGCACACACACGGTATGTTTGTAACAGCATAATCCTACAGCTAAATTTCATTATTGATTCTTAAAATACACTCCTTTAAAAGGTTCAAAATGGTACAGATTATCTCAAGCATAGGCACTTCTATGTCGATATACATCTAAGTTTAAGACTTTTAAACAGCAGATTTTAATATTTTGGCATGTCCTAACAATAGCAAGGTTTTACAAAAAACTGTAAATTCTAAAAGCAAATAATAAAACGTGCATCATGTTTTACCACATATATGGATTCATGCACTAGATTTAATCACAGTTCTTGAGTGCAACTCCATGGATATTTAAATTGAAAATGAATACTTAGGAAGTGAACTCATGAATTAGTTTGAGTAAATGATGAACTTTAATTGATATTGTTTTCATAACAGAACATAAAGCACTCACGTTTTAGACATACCCAAGACCTTTGGCATGCCAGTTTGACTCAGTTGCCCAAGTCTTCAATAAACTGGTCAAACTGGAAAAAAGTTGGCGAAAAAACATGTGTGATTAAAAAACACAAGTTTTTTACACACAAGCCGTGGGTTTTTTCCTGTGTTCTACCAAGTTTCCAAGATAAGGGCAGCACAGGTCAAGGGGATGCATTTTTGGGATGGAATTTTTTGAGGGCATTTTAGGGGATGGCATGGGATGGCTATATATAAAGAAGGGTAAATTTAAAAAATAGGGAAATTCCAAATATTCATATCATAGCATCGATAAGGCCTTCATCATATACATTGTAGATCATTAAAACACAACATTGAAGTTGAATTGAGTGTCCACGAGAGTCGAAAAACATATGATATATCACTATACTATATAAAATTAGAAAGGACAACAAAATGCCCAAAGGTTGCAAGTTTCAACTACAAAATAACAAATATATACAAAGTATGGTCCTGGCCCTAATCAGCATTTGGGATTTAGAGCAAAGGCTACCATACGAAGTGGAGTGTTTGGAGTGTTCCATCCCCACATCACAATAGGCTTAATGTATTGCTCATATAATCCCAAGTTAGGATCCCTGCTACAAATTGCTTGCTTCATAGGCCCAAGCATTCTATCAAATGTCTCATAAATCTCTCCAAAACTTGGAGAGTATCTCAACATATCTACTAACATCTACAATAGATGAAGGACAAGTTAGAAAATTAGAAACAATAATAAAATCAGCAATTTCTTACCTCATAGTGGATCATCAATCACCATTAAGGATCTTTTGTTTGATAGTTTTTCTTTCAGCGGTGTTTGTAGTAGGCCATCTACTCCACTCTAAATTAACCAACACCAATTGTAGAGCCTTCTACACCTCAAGCATCCTCTCTAACAAAATAAAATATTTGGCATACGTAGTCTCCATAGGTTTGAGGAATTCTTTTTTCAAAAAAGTCATAAAGAGCAAGTGAAGCATGGAGGTTGCAAATGAACATATGAATATCTCTACATTCTGCCACCACTTGTTGCACCCAATCTATCTTCCCTATGTCTTTCAATGCACCGTTCAATGCATGAACACAACATGGGTCAAAAAGATGTGTTTGTAAGCACCCTTCACCATCATGCCAACTAATTTGCACACGCATGCCTAATCAATGACCATTTGTACAATATTTGAGACCCCATACTCCTCTATGGCCTCTCTCAAAATATGAAATTCGAAGTCCACATCCATGTACTTCCCTAAACAATAAATAGCTGCAAGAAATAAGAGCCAACTACACATGTGACTATGATGTTGATGAGAAGCCAATGTCTAATACCGATCCACCCATCCGTGGCAATTGAGTATCCTATCATAATCCAAGTGCCTCATGTCCTCCATCACCAAACTCACCTTAGAATATTGTTTTTCAAGGAGGGTATTGCATAGTTTATGTTCTCCAAGGGAGTGAATGAAGGATCAACAAAAGCTACATCTTTGAATATTTGTTTGAAGTAAAGAGAATGTACCACATGAAATGGGATGGCATGAGCATAAAAAAATTTGGTAATGGAAGCCTATACCATATCCCATGCTTGCATATTGAATATACTTGCAACTATCCCTGACTTCTTACTAGCAATAGAGTTTTTCTTTCATCTTATTGAAATATCACCACTACAATTGGCAGCCATGGATGGCATAAGCATAATTGATTATGCAAACTATGTTGCCATTGCCACACCCTTAGAATTTGTTTATGCCTCTATATGCAATCTATTAACCTCTACCTTCTCATCCTCCTTTATATCTAAACACACCTTAACCCCATGACTTGTAAAGCCCAAGAGATGAGAATATACCCTAATGTAGCTCCCTCTAAAATTTGTCTTGCAAATAATACAACCACACTCTTATTATCTTTCGAATTTTTCTATTTTCCTTTAGCCAAGACTATCACAAATTGGAGAAGAGGAAATTTTTAATTAAAAGAGCCCTTTGCATAAGGTTTTAAGATGATGGAAGAGCACTCAAACGAGTTTCGTGGCTATTCTCCTTCATCCATAGCACTTCCACACCCTAATGAACCCCCGACTAATGTTGAAACTATCACATTTATTTCTTCCATTTCAAGTTCACTACTCTCATTGTTGCTACCCATGTTACTTTGTGAGACAGTGATGCAAGAGCAAACTAAATAGAAAAAAGATTTTAAAATATATCTTTGAAAAAATCACTTATTAATTATTATCTCACTATTTTTCCTGCTGTCTCACTACTCACTGCATAGTAATGCTGATTTGTCCAGCTGCACCTTCAAACCCTATTCAAAAATAGGTTTTTTCCTCCAAATTAACTAAAGAAATTTTGATATATAAAAATCAATTAGAATGAAAGAGGGAGGCTTCCTTTTGCTCATTTGGGGCTAAGTGTGGTGTGGGGGCCCACAAAAAATTTGCTCATTTGGGGTGAAGTGTGGTGTGGTGGCCCATAGAAAAGACTATTAAAATAAAAATAAAAATATTTTGGCTTTTCAATTTAAATATGAGTGTTTAGTTGTGGGATAGTCAAATGTCCCCGCAAAGCCATGTGACTCTAGGAGGTTTCTACGACAGCTAGGGAAAAATATCAGAAGTTTGGGACAAGGGAACATTTCCTAGGTGTCCTTGCATCCCCAAAATGTCCCCAATATGGGAATGGCCCAAAAAATCCAAGGGATGCATCCCCGGGGAATATTGGTTTTTTCTATAAAACCCTCAAAATTGATTTTCATCTCATGTTTGCACTTCCAAATAGCTAGTGAACAAATTTCTGGACTTTCCCAAGCAATTGCAAACATCAAAGTATCAAACCAAACATTTTTTGACTATCAAACTATGGCACAGTGGCACGTATTTGGCATTGCTCCTTCAAACCCTTGTTTTGCATTTTTTCATCTCGACAATGCAATAGAGGTAGGGATTTTCAAGTTTTATTTTTCTAAACTTCTTAAAACATAATTGAAATTCATAACATCATAAACCCTAGGGCTAGAGTCTGGGCTTTTTAATTTTTGAAAAAAAATGTTGTTATTTCTTTATAGATCCTAACCCTAACCTATAAACTATTTTTTTAGTTTAAGATTAGGGTCATAGTTTTCTATTTTTTTATTTTACTATGCACAGGGTTAGTTGTTTTCTTCAATCTATTGGAGGCTGCTAACATTTGGTTATTTATTATTTTAAGAGTAAACCTAACGGTTACAATCTACTATGTGTTTATTATTTTTTAGTTTTTATTGAATCTAATAAAGGGTATGGGTATGAATGTGTTTTCAATTATGGGTGGATTGCACTCCAGTTTCCAATGCAAATTTTGTCAAAATGAAATTGGTGGGGGAATCAAATGTTTCAAATGGCACCTTACAAGGATACCAAGACACGGAATGGAAGCTTGCATAAATGCTTGTCCTTTGGATGTGACCAAACAAACAAGGTTGTAACTTAATGCCTAGAATAGAATAGAATAGAAGAATTTTAATGTCCACAAGGCCAAAGCCTATGCAGAAAGTAAGGTGAGAAAGGTTGGAACTACATTGGGTTCATTGATTTGGCCTTTTAGTGGGGTGATGATGATCATGATACAGCGGCAATGATCGTTGATGATGAGGAATATCTACCATCTAGGCATGATTCTATTTCTTCTAAGGAACACTCTCTTCTACACTACCACCAAGTAACAGTTTCAAAAAAACCTAATATTACTATTAGTGATGAACGAGTGAATGCCTTAATTTCACTCTCCACCAAGCTTAAATCCCAAACATCATTTGAAAGCATAAGATAGAGGAAAAAATTTCATGCACAAACAAGAAATACAATGGCAAAATTTGGGTATTACCAAGCATCCCATTCAATATTGCTCAATCTCCTTATTGGCAAGCCATGTTTGATGCCACTGCTATTGCAGGTCTTTGTTTCAAGGCCCCATCATCTAACGGCCTTGGAGTTGAAATGCTAAGAGAGGTGGTGCAAGATACTACAGAGGTAGTTACTGAGAATCGCATGCAATGGGAGATTATAAATTGCAACAATAGTCTGATGGGTGGATTGATATAAGGAAAATTACATTGGTAGCCTTTCTTTCATATTCAAAAGTGGCACAATCTTCCCAAAATTAGTAAGGGCATCACATAAAGCGCAATCACCTTGCTTTCTTTTACTATTAACAAGGTTGTGATGGAGATTGGGCCGCAACATGTAGTCTAATTCATCACCAACAATGCAGCAAATTATGTGGCAGCAAAAAAACTTCTCGTGGAAAAATACTCCACATTGATTTGGAGCCCATGTGTGCTACATTCAATTGACTTAAACCTTGAGAACATTGAAAAACTTAGTTTGGTTAAATCTACAACGAATAGGGGAAGATCCATAACCAGATCCATTTATAAACACACTAGATTGTTGAGCATGATGAAAAAATTCATTGAGGGAAAGGAGTCTATGAGACCATGGGTGAAAAGGTTTGCCATTAATTTCTTAGCAATACAAAATATTTGTGCCCAAATGATGAACCTCAATCACATGTTTGTTTCACTAATATGGGTGAGTGCTCTTGTTCTAACATGGGTGGGATCAAAATTGCACATTTGTGTTGATGATGCATTTTGGACGGATGCACAAAAGATTGTGCAAATCTCAGAGCCTTTGGTTAGAGTGCAAAAATTGGTTGATGGCAAAAAATCCCCCATGGGTTATTTTTACAAGGGCATGGATAGAAAAAAGGAGGCAATATGGTCCAAAATACAAAATTATGAGGAGATTCATGCCAACTTGGGAGACCATCAATGCTTGATAGGATCACCAAATGCATTGTCACAACCACGTTGCAAGCTAATTCTTGAATCCCTCTAACCTTTATAGTCCATCATTCAAAAAGCACAAAGAAGTGAGTACAATACTATTCAAAACCATTTCCACATTCTTTCTCGATGTAAAGGAAAAACAAGCAGCCCATAAAAGAGTTGCCAATGTACAAGCAAGCAAAGAGCTTCCTCTCTGACTATATGCAATGGAATCAAGGAAGATAGCAACACTAGAAATTAAAAATTTTCAATCTGCTTTATTACACAAATCCGATTCAAATCACTTGGCTTTATTAATAAGTTTTGCTCTCGTGATTAATCTAATGTCAATGCAATGGTGGGAGTATTTTTCCCATGAAGCAAAACCACTTTGTTGGATGGCAACACAAATTCTAACTCATTCATGTAGTTCTTCTACTAGTGAGCATTCTTGAAGTGTATTTGAGCCTATACACTCTAAGAAACATAACCAACTGAGCCAACCATAGATGAATGATGTGGTCTTCGACCACCACAACCTTCATCTTCACTTGAAGAAAGTTTGAGGTTATAAACTTGCCAATTATGAATTTCAATAATTTTCTATAGTTGTAGCATACACTAGTAGGTTGAGAACTTATGTGTTCATCATTGCTAACCTCAGGTAGTGATGAAGATGATCAACCAATTGCTCTAGCCGAGATTGATCCTGATTCAAAACAGATCAAAACCAACGAGGATTCTACATTTAGTGAAGATAATATGAATATCTTGAATGAAGTTTTGGATGATTGTGACCATGCTCGTTTGGAACAACTAGCTACAAATATAGGGGAATCAAATTCTGCTTCACATATCTAGACATGACTACCTGAGAGGCTATTTGAATTTTGAATTTTGTATTTTCCATTTTTCTTTTGTATATAACTTATGAGTAATGAGTCTATGACAATATGTACTCTAAGACCAAAAAAATTGATACTTGATGAGTATTTAAAAGAAATTGACAACATTCAATCTTTACTTATGTCTTATAATTGAAGTTTGGACTTTGTTTCTCTTTCTACACTATTTGGCATATGTGTTACTAGAAACACAAAAGGATGGCATTGTTTCCCATTAAAACAAATGAAACATCATTTCCATTTTTAACAATCATTTATGGGCATATGGTGACATATTTATTCTCCCACAATGTTGCATCTTTTTGTTCAAGTGATGGCTGCATTTCAAAAAAAAGATATCACTGCTTTTCCATAATCTATTTTGTTTTTCAACTTAAACATTTCCATTTATATCTTGATTTTTATAGAAGCTCCTTTTATATTTTGTTTCTTTATAAAATATTTTGTTCTCTCTCCATAATGTGAGAGTTTTTAAAGTTGTTTACTATATAATTATTATTAATTTTCAAGTTGATTAAAATACTCATGTTTAATTTGAATATATCATCAGTTATAATATTTTTTAATATTTTAAAAATTAATTTAATAACTTATTTTCAGTTGTAAAATTTAAAAATTATTTTTCAACTATTTTTTTTAATATAATTAATCTAATGATATACTTTTTGTAATATTAATTAATGCCGAGAGGCATTCTACAATGGCAGCAAGCAGTGGAGTGTAATGGTGTGAGCATGTTAACAAGATATCTTACCTTTTATCTTAAATTTGACAGCCATTTTCATTTCAAAATACTAATATTTAATAACAAATATAATATTTCTAAATAAGTGGCATATAAAAAATGATTTTAAAAAATTAGATTATCAAAATAAAGAATGGTGGTTTTTCCAAAAGAAAAACTAAAAGTTACATACAAAAGCTAAACAAGTGTATTACAAAAATATAAAGTAAACAATGTATAGATGTAGTAAGAAAATGTGATTATCATCAACATTGTGATCTAGCTACAATTATATAATCTCCTATTGGTCACGAGGGATTTTTGGACTAATTCAAACTCTGATAAGCCATGTTGGTGAATTTGTGATGATGGATACAAAACCAATACATCCATCAGAAAGGTGTGACAGGATATGTGCCATGATTGATATTTCTAAGCTTGTTACAAACATGATCAAAATTCATTCCTCACAGGGTGATGGGATTTAGTATTTAAATTTTTAAACTATGAGGGTAGTGTTGATTCAATTGCATCATATTGGTCACAAAATTGCAAGTTGTTCTACCAAATTTGCTCTTGGCATTTGATCCATCAATATCAGAAAATGGGCTCATAAAGCAAGTAGCCCTAACAAAGATTTTTTTTGAAGAAATCATGGAATTTTCATTGAACAATGCTCACCCCCAACATTTCGAGATGTGGTTGTTAGGAATGGCTCCTCTCCTAAGTCCATGGTACAGCCCGAACCTTGTTGGACACCCATGATAGATGTGGTTGGCTTGTCTTCTATCCATAGCACAAAGCAAAAAATTGAGGGCATTGAAGATTTCCATTACAACATGAAGCAAAGTTTGGAGGATGAGGACCGCTTTCTATAGGCATTCTTTGAAGAGCAGGATTTAAAGATGTTGGATTTCTCTCGAAAAGAAGATGGAGTTGCTTCCACCATAATTATGACCATTACTTAGATTGCTAGTAAGAAAACCAAACCGAATTGTGGCCCACCTACCAAGTGAAAAGGTGGAAAATTAGAAGCCAAGAAATAAAAAATGGAAGCCTAGGATTCTGTGGACACTAGCATGCAGTGGACCATGAAAGCCTTCCTAACTAGAAGTGAGCCAAAAGAAAATATAATATGCACATGAGGTAGATAGCCTTTGGTTGAAGCTTCACAGATTTCCTATTAGACACAAAAAAGTTGAGCTTTGGACGTTGTCCTAAGAAATGGCTAGTTTCTCTCGTGTGGATTCTTTCTTATCCTTGTTGATTGGGATTTCTGATTAATTGTTGCCTTTTGCTCCCTGTTTTTTCAGGTTTGAAGTTTTTTCTTATTCCTTTTTTTATTCTATAAAAGGGAATGGGCCCTCATCCCAGACTTTACCTATCCAAAACAAAAAACAAAAATAAACAAATTACAAATGTTATTTCATGCCAAACTATGTTACTAGAAACAAGAAATGTGAAATGTGATGGACAATACAAGAAATTAAATTTGAAAAGGTTATGCATAAGAAAAAGTATGTATGTGTGTGTATCTCGATTAATTGTATTTACTACTAGTATATATATCTTAAATACATCTATCTAAAAAAATGTCAAGAGATATCAATTTGGAGCTACTTTATTTACTTCAAACTTATTTGATTTTACTTTGAAACTATTTTTTTATTTTGGGTTTTTTTATAAATAATAATGTGCAGTAATGGCTTTCATGGCCATAGTCATTTTGATTGGAGCTGCAGGAATGGCTGAACATTGAACAGACTGTACAACTGAGATTACAGCGTCAGGACATCACAAGGGACATTGGGGACGCCCTGGCATATCGCCAAGGTCCCCCCTGTGGAGAATGCTCCAGGATTTGTCCCCCATGTCAAGAGATGTCCCTGAGACATCATCATAAGGCAGAAAGAAAAGGGGACAGAATAGATGTGTTCTATCCTATTTCCCCCATCTCACATCCTTAGAACAGTAAGTAAACTCTAGGGATGCATCCCCAGGGATCACTGCTTAAGTGTGACTCCATGGATATTGAAACCAATCACTGTAAAATGAACTTGTAAATTAGCCTAAGCAAACACCAACCTTTAATGGATACCAAAAAAGAGAATACAATAATTTAGAAAACCACATTCCATGCTCTTCACATATTCACTGTCAAATTATAGAACCTAGTTTTTGAGACAATACCTATCTTCCAACCCTGCCTTTAGTGAATCCACAATACCATACTTCTTAATACTAGAAATGCCAAAGCCCTTGACAACACCAGCAAGACCAAAAGCTGCCCCGCGTCGCTCTCCATACTTTTCACTTTGTGTTAGTTGATTTAGGAGCCTTGTAACTAAAACCTGAGCATTTTCCTGTTAGGTAAAATTATAATAGTTAGAGTTGTTTAAGCAATGAGATACATCTATTAAAGCCTACTCTAATCAGCCGACCTCCTCCCTGATTGAAAAAACTGAATCTGTAATAATAAACTTCAATCAATATGGTTCTCCTGGTCCACCTGCTGTGATTTCATCAAAGGTGGCAAGCAATTTGATACTGCACGTTGAACTGATTCTGATGGGGTGTTTAATACTTCCAGTAACTTCTCCAGTATCATGGATATTTTTGGATCATCCTGCTCAGCAAACCAATATAAATAAGGGATAGTTTATTTAATAAGTACATTAACTACTCAAGCAATAAAAGTTTCAACAATGAACATTTCAAAGATAAAGAAAGACTGTACTATAGCAAGATGCTTAGCAAGTGCTCCTGTGAATATAACAACTCCTTCACGAACCAAGTCATAGGTCTCCTCATCAGTAGCCTAAATTATGCATAGTGTCAGGTATGACAATGATAAAGAAAATTAATAAATCTTTGGAGATAATCCAGAAATGAATCAAGCAAATTAAAAATAATCTTCTTCTCTGAAATGAGTAAATATCAAGCATGTCATAACAAAATTATAAATTTATAACCGAAAACCAGTCTGACCTTTTTGTTCAAGTAATTTTCAAAAATAGGAAATAAGAGGGATATATTGTCTTTGCCGTGCTTATCAATAATTATGACACCAGAATCTATCATTCTTCCTCGTACATCCATATTGCAGTCAGCCTGGATAAAAAATATCAAGAAGGGCAGTTTAGTTTTAAGTATCATAGATATTAGAAATATTATACCAATTACAAACAAAATCGACCGACACTTCTTAAACATGCGAACACAAGCCACTTTGAAGTCACTTAAACTTAAAAACATCTTGATAAATATTCGTCATTATCCATACATACAAAACAATTAGATAACTGCACATTGATAGTCTCTCGTTTAAGTTATTTATTTACATTTTCTTTCCACATAAGTTAACTTTGGATAATGAGCACAATAATAGATGCTTATAAAGTTCTCATGCTTCAAATGCACTCCATGGTATATTGCAGCAGAATCTAGACTAATAAATTCACCACTGATACTGTACACAAAAATATGAACAGCACGATAATTATATTAAGGTGGATTTATAGGGATCTAGCATCAATCCATAAATCCTTTTAGCATAATGCAAGAAAGAACAGAATTGTAATTTATATTAATGTCTACACGTGACAACAATAGGTCATTAGGACTTTAATGGACAACCTATACTAGTAACACAAGGGAGCCAAAAAGGAGCTCAAACATCTACAAACAACAAGAGGCTACAAACTAAAACTACAACAATAAAAGATTCTAACTACCTAGAAGGATGAAACCAGAACAGCTAAACCACAAAACCTCTGGAAAACCAGTGTTTTTTTGTTTTAAACAATACAAATGACCATATCAGACAACGACATATTGCCAAAGATAAGGCCAACAAAAACCACAGATTGAGGGCCATGTGTCTGCATGTGCATGAACAATGGGCCACCATCCTCAGCAACCACATGAATGACTACCTACAAGATCTGATAATGCAATGTAGAATGGCCTGAACTAAGTGTGTCTGGCTTGGTAATCCTGGGAAGATGCAAAGAACATCTCCCGGCAACTCTCCTATCATCAAAAGCGGACAGTCCAACACTAGAGAACAGGGTGTAATTATACGCCATCTGAATGGCTCTCAAGGGTGGATGGAAGGGTAGGAAACCACCTAGGCCAGAGAACAGCAGCTCCAACACCTGATCTCACCAATCTATCACAACCTATGGAGATAACTAAAGAATCAAGAGGACACTTAACATCTTCAACAGCTAGGATAAGCTTCAAATGGGTAATTAATCTGGTAGATTTCAGAATCCTCTGCAAATCCTGTCAGTTTAAGATGTAGTTGTTTACGAAAATAATGAATGAAAGTAGCAAGTGAGCTTCTTGAACCTTAGTGCAAGCAATAACTTTCCAGCAAATTTAGTATTATATAGGGCATCTAAAAATCAGAAAAGTAATAACTAGTCTTAATTTACAACTGATGAGAGCACACTCTCAACTAGCCATAAGTAATCTCGCAGCCAGAAGCCTAACAATGTTAAAGATACATAAGATATAAGATAGATGATGGTGCCATCAAACAATTGAAAAAGATTCTTGGCACAGAATGCC
Source organism: Sequoiadendron giganteum (assembly GCA_007115665.2). Lineage (NCBI taxonomy): Eukaryota > Viridiplantae > Streptophyta > Pinopsida > Cupressales > Cupressaceae > Sequoiadendron > Sequoiadendron giganteum. The sequence continues at coordinate 463,699,777 of CM021100.1, forward strand.
ATCTTAGAATATTGAAGCTGTAGGGGAGGCATCTGAGTAAAATGAATAAATTGTCGATATATATCATCCATAGAAATTTTCTTAATCAGCCCCACTTTTGGAATGAAAGCACATTGATGTGGAAACAACACCCCATCTTCTAATTTATTATCCCTTAGTAGTGAAATGTTGGGCATGGTTATATGCCAAACTCAATTGGTCAAGAGATTTACCAGAAACTCTTGCAATTATTTTGGGACTAACTAATTCTTAAACCAAAGGTTATATGTCATGTACTTGGATGTGAAAGAATATAAACTAGGACCCTCATATGGTTTAATTTTTTTTAGCTTAAGAATACCTCCAAGCTGAGATCCAGTTGATGGAAATGTCAATAACTTGAGAAGTAGACAATCCCCTAGCATCGCCATCCCTGTGGAAGCAATCCTCACTAAACAATGAGTTAAATAAGGGCCAACACAAGGCAAGGTCACCCATGGCCTTGAGTTAATGGGCATGAAAATTGAGCTCACTAACACACATGACAAAGAAGCTAGGCAACAACCTTGAAAATGTGGGGAATTAACTCTATATAGATCCTTTTGGTTGCTTTTTACCTCATATTTGTATTGACTATACCTATATATTTGATTATCTAAATACTTTTATGAACATGTAGAATTGAACTTGCAGATACATATAATACAGGGAAACCCGGGGATGTGTCCAACCCCGTCAAATGCCTCGTCCCTGTCCCCGAAACGTCCCGAGCACAGGGGGAAGGCTGGGGGAAGATCCTCTAGCATCCCCTTTTGGGCAAAAAAATTGGAAACCATCCCCGAAACGAGGAAACGGCATTGACTAAATGGGGGACGGTTGACCATCTCGAGAATGGCCACGGGATGGCTGAGCCGTCCCTCAACCGTCCCGGGGACAGCCGGCCATCCCCCACGTTATGCAATGTTTTGAGTTTTAAAAAAAACATAATTTACAAAAGAAATGGCCCTGCCTACGTGGCTATTGTGGCCCCATCTGTCTTTGCTATCTTATAAGGAAAAAAGAGGCCTTTTTTGAATCATTCATGCATTTGTTTGTTGTGAGCAGCCAAGGGTTTGAGAGAAAAAGAAGTTGCAGCCATTGAAGGAGAAAGAACAGCAGCTTGAAGGTGGAAAGGAGGTTGAAGTTAGTACTGTTGGGAGTGCAAATCCACCAAAGAGGTATGCATTTCCTTTCCCTCTTTTTTCTTTTCATTGTGTTTTGCAAAATCTCAAGCATACATTGTCTGATTTTTTCTTTTTTTTTTGCATTTTTCAATTGAAACTTGCATTCTAAATATAAAAAACATGAACAGCAATGGGGGTGGCAGTGATAGTGAAGATAAAGTGCAAAATAGAAGGGAAAGTGGTAAGGGTGTTAGTGGAGAGCAAACAAACCCATACCAATGCCCTTCAACAATCATGGAAGGCTATGCAAGACACCCTTTAAACAAAAAAAAAACCATTCCTTCAATATGTTACACCCATGGGCTAAAGACAAAAAATTTAGGGGGGAGTAGGGTGTGGTTTTGCCATGTTTGTGAAAAAGAATTTAGGGGTAGCTACACAAGAGTTAGGTCTCATTTTTCGGGTGAGGTGGACCATGGAGTTAGAATATGTCCTACATTAAAAGATGATCAAGCATTAGACTGCCAAACAATTCAAATGGAGTTGGATGGGGTTCAAGGTGGGTCACCATCTTTCCCAAGTGCACAATCATCTATGCCTAATCCTATCCCTTCCACGATTGCTAGTAGTGGAGTTACCTCAAGAGGAAAGAGGAAGGTGAGTGGTAGTGGGAAGGCATCTTCAGTTGAGTCTATGTTTAATAACCAAGCATGAGAAGCCACTGAATCTAACATTGCCAAATTCTTTTTTTCCCATGCCATCCCATTTCGTGTGGCTCATTCATCTTATTTCAAACAAATTGTAAAGCCTATTGGATGGTAGACCTATCATGGGAGGGACACACCCCAATTGAAGACACTTGCTACTCGCCTTCTTGCACAAGTTATCAGTTCCTCTGTTGCAAAGAGGAATTGGTCCACATATAGCTTTATCCACTCCCTCAAGAGGAATAGACTTACCTCTAGACGAGCAGAGAAGCTAGTGGTCATTCATAGTGCTCTTCGGCTTCAGGATCGGCAGACTCCAAAGTATCAACAGACTCCAACTCTACTGTAATGTCCCCAATTTAGCTCTACACTCTTCAGTGACCTATTAGCCTATTTTTGGAAACCCGTAGGCTAATCAAAAGGGAAAAATTAGGGTTTCCTATTTTGTAGGAGGTTTCAATTGAGCTTTTGATGGCTTGCATACAAGAGTTTGGCATTGAGCTTTTTGGAGCTTTCTGGGTTTTTGGAGAGCTCTAGGGTGTGGTAACATGCATTTCATGAAAATGACATGCATTTCCATCTGGTACTTTGCATGCAGGAAAGGTTTCTGGATTTTTTTGGGTTTTTCTGGGTTTTCAAAGATCTCCAAAGGGGTGTAACATGCATCTAATTCTATCAACCTTTCCAAACACTTGCTATTTTTAGTAAGTCCTGACAACTACTGGTTTGTGTTCAAATGGAGTTTGGAAAGACTTACTATTTATAGTAGTTAGCTATTTTTGGTAAGTTATATTTCTCAGCCATTTCCAATCCATCATTCTATTTTTGGCAGGGAGGCAGTTTAGTTTGGGCGTTGGCTTCTTCATTCCTCTTAGAGCTAAGTTTTAATAACTTAGTCATTTTTTAGTGTTGCTTTTTGGACACTATGCCTAGGCGATCAACTTCAAGCAAAGTTGCATGGACATGGATACGGATACAAATACGGATACGACCATTTTTCAAGACACTTAAAATGGATACGACAAGATACGACATATATTATTGTTTTCTAATTCTCCGGTTTGATCCACTTATTATTGTTTTCTAATTCTTCGACCTCAAATCATGACGCCATGATTAATATCCTCAAACCTGCAAATATTAAAACTTTAATAGTAAACATAAATAATTATAAATTTATTAAGTATTTAACTTTAAAAGATTATAATATCTTTAATATTGGTTATTTTAAATTTATTATTATTAAATTCAAAATAACTTTCACATTTTAATCTAAACTAATTTTAAAATAAATAAAATAAATATTTATTACTACTATAAATTAAAAATATCTTTGCTTTAAAATATGAATATAAAGAATAATTATTTAAAGAAAAAATGAATTTATAATTAAAAAATCTCAATTAATTTTAAAATAAAATAAAATTAATATTTATTATTTATTAACATTATTAATTAGAAATAGATTAAAACTTTAAAATTTAAATCTAATGAATATAAAATTTGAACTTTTAAAATATATATATTGACAACTAATTTAAAAATAAATAAATATAAAATCTTATTCATCTATTCTCAATTTTAATAAAGGCTATTGTTAATGAGATATAGCTTTGGTCACATATAAATGATGATTGCTAAATAGCAACATCATCATTTATATGTGATCAAAGTTAATCCTTAACATATTTTTGAAAAATAAGTTAAATCGGATTTATAAGCATGCATAAATTCGAAATAATAAATGATGTTCAAAATCTGCATTGAATAAAATTGGAACTCATATAATATATATCCGCCATGTATGTGAGGGTATATGTGTTAAGTTTGTTAAACCGAGTGTTAGTCGGTTGTCTATGAAACCCGCGCGCCCAAAGGGACACGTCCCATGAGCGGACGTGTCTCCACTTGTGGAGACACGTCCTCTCATGAGACGTGTCTCTTAGAGGCGAGTCTCCAACATATTAAAGATGGTTCTCTCATTGATATGCAAACATCGAAATTTATTAATGTTCTGCAATCAGTACATTTCGCATAAAGAGAAATCTGGAAATTGTTTTTTTGACTTAGAATTTCTCACACAGAATTTCAGACCTTAGTTTATTCTTAGATTTCTTAGGATCCTATTTGATAAAGATTCGTTTACATTTACACGGTATCAGAGCCACGTTGCGTGAATCCAAATCAAATCTAAATATCAGATTGCTCTAGAAAATTCGTATTTTCTAAAATCAAATTCACATCACATTCTTCATAATGTCAAGTGTGATCAGATTTGAAGATCGTCTTGCAGGAGCAGACAACTTTACATCATGGAAATTTAGAATCATGATGATCCTTAAAGAGAATAAACTAGACTCACTTGTGAGAGAAAATAAAAGGGAACCAGAGGCTGAACCTGAGAAAACTCAATGGATTGAAAACAATGAAAGAGCCATGAAAATCCTAGTAGATGCAGTTAGGGATCATATAGTGCCTATCTTAGCAAAACATGAAACTGCATATCATATGTTCAAATCTCTTGAGAGTACCTATGAGATCAATAACACCAGTAGGACTCTTGCATTAAAGAGGCAAACCAACAATGCCCAAATAAACAAAGGAGAGTCAATTAATGCATACTTCATGAGGATCACTGAACTAAGGGATCAATTATCCACAATTCGATATCAGATTGATAGCAAAGAGTTAACCCTAATTGCACTAGGAGGCCTACCCAACTCATGGGAGTCATTTGTTCAAGGAATAAGTGCGAGATCTAAACTCCCCAAGTTTGATAGGCTGAGAACTGACTGCCTTCAAGAGGAAACAAGACTCTCCACTAAGGAAAATAAACAAAAGAACATGGATAAAGACATTCATGTACTCAACACATCTAATAAAAGGAACAAGAAAAACTCCTACAAGAGAGGATCTTTTAAAAGAAAGAGAAATCCCAATGAAAAGGGATCTTCTAAGAAGAAAGATATCTTTCAAGTGCAATGCTTTAAATGTGATCAATATAGTCACTATGCAATGAAGTGCCCTAATAGATCAAAGCAACAAGCATCCTTTGCCGAACTAGGAAAGACAAATTCAGATCATGAATCTGAGAACTTTGTGTTCTATTCAGCCTTATCTAGCCAAACATCTAACAATACCCACAACTGGGTAATTGATAGTGGTTCTTCTAGGCACATCACAAGATTCAAAGAACACTTGGACACTATGACTGAAAGGTCTGATGAAGTAGTAACCACTGGGGATGATTTTGCACACCCTGTAAAAGGGGTTGGAACTCACTCCATCAAACTAAAATCTGGTCTCTCTCTTCAACTTACTTGAGTCTTATTTGTACCTGGAATTAAGAGAAAGCTAATATCCATCTCTGCCCTTGAAGACAATGGATATAGAGTTACCTTTATGGATGGGAAAGTTTTAACATGGCCTAAAAACTCAACCATCAAGAAAAGCCCAAACCATAGGTGTAAGACAAGTCTACCTATACAAACTATGCATTGAAGTTAAACAAGCCCTTACCCTTGACACCTTTGATTCAAATGAGATTTGGCATAGAAGATTAGGACACCTTCATTTTCGTGCCCTACCTTCTATAGAAAAACTTGTAACAGGCTTACCTAAGTTAAAACCATCTCATGAAAGAATACAAAGGGGTCCCTTCCCAATAGTTTGAGCAAAACCCTAAATATGTCAGAACTGCTTCACTCAGACTTATGTGGACCCATGTTTGTACCCTCTAAAGCAGGATTTCTATACTATGTCATATTTGTAGATGACTTCTCTAGGAAAACCTGGATCTATTTCCTTAAGTGTAAAGAGTCAATAGAAATCCTCAAAAGGTTCAAAGAGTTTAAAGCCCTCACTGAAAACTTCTTCGGAAAGAAAATAAAAACCTTAAGGACAGACAATGGGAAAGAATACACCTCTGAAAATTTTAAAGAATTCTACATGAGTGTTGGAATTAAGAGGGAGTTCACAGTTGCCTACAACCCTCAACAGAATGGGGTTGTTGAAAGGAAAAATAGAACCATTGTAGAAGCTGCTAAGGCAATGCTGTTGGACCAAAACATTGAAACCTCTTTCTGGGCAGAAGCCTCCAGGACTGTCGTCTATATTCAAAACAGATGTCCTCATTCTCATCTTGATAACAAAACTCCTGAAGAAGCCTTTACCGGCATAAAACCTGACATTAGTCATTTTAGGATTTTTGGCTATCTTGTCTATATTCATGTGCCCAAAGAGAAGAGATTCAAACTAGAACCTTCTAGAAAGAAGGGAGTATTTGTGGGTTATAGTGAAACCTCCAAAGCCTACAGGATATTCATATCCGGGCAGAAACAAATTGAATTGAGCACAGATGTCATCTTTGAAGAAGACATTGCATTCAAGAGGGCAACAAGTTCTAGTGAGATAGAAACCTATTCCCCTAGAGTACCTGAAATGGAACCTGCTCCTAAGATTCAGAGGGAGCACCCTGAGGAAATGCCACATGAATTTCCTTCTACTTCAGATGAGAATACAACTGACAACGACAAGAAGAGACCAATTTGGGCAAGAAAGATGATCAAAGAAGCCAAGGATCATGCAGCACCCAAAGGAACGTTCAGGGAGAGCAAAAGACCCAAACGTTTCTCTAGCTATGTAGCTCTAATGAACAACATCACAAACTCAGAACCTGTCAGTGTTACAGAAGCTTTTCGACACCAAGCATGGAAGGATGCAATGACAGAAGAATATCAGTCTATTCTAAAGAATGATGTATGGGATATAGTACCTAGACCGAAATAGAAATCTATTGTCTCTTCCAAATGGCTCTTCAAAATCAAGCATGCTGCTGATGGCAGTATAGAAAAACATAAAGCGGGTTTTGTGGCTAGAGTTTTTTCTCAAAAGGCATTGATTATGAAGAAACATTTGCACCTGTTGCCTGTTACACATCAGTGAGAGCAGTGTTAGCCATTGCAGCAGCTAAAGGTTGGAAGATCCATCAAATGGATGTGAAAACTGCCTTCCTGAATGGAACCATTGAAGAGGAAGTCTATCTGGAACAGCCTGAAGGCTTTGTGATACATAAACCCGACTAACATGTATGCAGACTGAAGAAAGCCCTCTATGGACTTAAACAGGCTCCCAAGGTCTGGTATGACAGAATTGACAGCTATCTCTTGGGATTAGGATTTTCAAAGAATGATGCTGACTCCAATGTCTACTTCAAGGTAATCAAAGGTGATATGCTAATAATTATTTTATATGTTGATGACCTGCTGATAACAGGAGAAGATCACCTTATTGCTCAAGGGAAGCAAGATCTAATCTCTGAATTTGAAATGAAAGACTTGGGCATTATACTAAATCAAGGGAAGTATACTATTGATATTCTGAAGAGATTTGGAATGTTGGATTGTAGACCGATGTCTACACCTATGGGAACCAACCTTCACAAATTGAAAGAAGCGGCAGCAGAATCCAAGTGTACAGGTCCAACCCTTTACAGACAGATGATTGGATCCTTGATGTATCTGGTTAACACCAAACCTGTTATTTGCTATGCAGTGAATGTTCTCAGTCAGTTCATGTGTGAGCCAAAGGAAATTCACTTAATGGTTGTGAAACATATTTTGAGATATCTTCAAGGCACTATTGGATATGGTCTTCTTTACAAGAATGATCAACTAGATCTACATGGGTACTCTGATTCAGATTGGGTTGGAAGTGTAACTGATCTAAAAAGCACATCAGGATGTTGTTTCAGTTTAGGATCGTCTATGATCTCCTAGATTTGCAAAAAACAATCTTCAGTTGCACAGAGCTCAACAGAAGCTGAATACATTGCAGCCTCAATGGGAGCAAGAGAAGCAGTTTGGCTTCATAAATTGCTTGTGGGACTCTTTGGTGAGCCCTTGAATCCTACATTTATTCATTGTGATAATCAGAGTTGCATCAAACTCTCTATAAATCCTATCTTTCATGATAGATCTAAGCACATTGAGATCCCCTATCATTATGTAAGAGATATGGTGGAAAGGAAAGTGATCAAGTTGGAGTATATTAGTACAAATGATCAAATTGCAGACATTCTCACCAAGCCTCTCTCCCAAATCAAGATAGAGCACTTCAGGAAGAAACTTGGTATGGTTGAAATGTAATTTGTTATTTATGTTTGAAATACAAATTGTTTATAAATTGTACTAATATATAAAGATGTTTAATGTGTAAACTCTTTTGTCATGTGTGTGACTCCATGACCTTATGGGCCTACTCCCCCTGTGTACATTATTGAAAGGTGACGATCTTTCTAATAATGAACACTTGTATTTGACATTGTAAAGTGACGACTCTACAATGATAAACTATCATGATAGATATCATGTGACTTGATATCTGTGGACATGTCATGATAGTGTCTCTTGGACACTTTGATTGATATCATGAGACTTGATATCATATGTAGATCATTGTGATCCTTAAGAGATAATCATGGTGGATATTTATATCCGTGGATATGCCATGAATTATGGTAGACATCATGTGACTTGATGTTAGTGCACATACCATAATAAAGATGTGTTATGAAGAATGTCATGTGACTTGACAATATTGAGAGAACATATCATATCTTTGATATCACGTGTGAAGGTGATATCACCACTTATTTGATTTGAAATATCTTCCCTAGCTAAGAGGGAGTGTTAATGAAATATAGCTTCGGTCAGATATAAATGATGATTGCTAAATAGCAACATCATCATTTATATGTGATCAAAGTTAATCCTTAACATATTTCTGAAAAATAAGTTAAAACGAATTTATAAGCATGCATAAATTCAAAATAATAAATGATGTTCAAAATCTGCATTGAATAAAATTGGAACTCATATAATATATATCCGCCATGTATGTGAGGGTATATGTGTTAAGTTTGTTAAACCGAGTGTTAGTCGGTTGTCTATGAAACCCGCGCGCCCAAAGGGACACGTCCCATGAGTGGACGTGTCTCCACTTGTGGAGACACGCCCTCTCATGAGACGCGTCTCTTAGAGGCTGGTCTCCAACATATTAAAGATGGTTCTCTCATTGATATGCAAACATCGAAATTTATTAATGTTCTGCAATCAGTACATTTCGCATAAAGAGAAGAAATCTAGAAATTGTTTTTTTGACTTAGAATTTCTCACATAGAATTTCAGACCTTAGTTTATTCTTAGATTTCTTAGGATCCTATTTGATAAAGATTTGTTTACATTTACAGCTATTTTTCATATATATTAAAATTTTCTTAAATTATTTTATTCGTTACATAAATATTAAAAATTTAAAATCAAAGCAAAATAAATATATATTGTTAATTTTGATCAAATCTATCAGATTATATACTTAAATTTGAACTAGAAATAAGGAGGTTGATGTCAAGTTATTCTTAAGGTATCTATGAAATAATAAGTCAGAATTTTCGGTGTAGATGTTCTATCTTCAAGAGCAGATTATTTATTGATTTTGATTATCTGCTTTGATGTTTGGAACTCCCATAAATATAGAGAGGAGGAGTCACGTCCAGGTTAGAGAGACATGCCTTCAAGAGACGTGGCTCATGGGAGATGCGTATCTAGAGAGACACGTCTCATGAGCGGACGTGTCTCCACTCCATGAAGTGGAGACACGTCCTCTCAGCAGACGTGTCTTAGCTAGTATCCTTAACCAAACATAATCGATGACCAAGGGAAAATCATTATAAATGATATTAATCTGGAAATCGATCTGATTTAAACATATATTTTATATTCTCAAAATATAGATCGAAGACAAGCTTGGATGGAGCGACCTGATATAAATGATGATGATGAATAAATTCAATCATCATTTATATCTGATCGACACTATCAGGTTTCAACACTCCCTCTTAGCTACGGAAGATAACTCCAACCAAGTATAAAGTGATATCACCTAACTCGTGATATCAGAAGATATGGAATGCTTCTAAAAGTGTCAAGTCACATGACATTCTTCATAACACATCTTCATTATGTTATGTGCACTTGACATCAGGTCTCATGATGTCTACCATAATAATTCATGGCATATCCACGGATATATTTATCCACCATGATTATCTCATACGGATCATAATGATCTTCAACTGATATCAAGTCACATGTTATCTATAAAAAATGTCCAAGAGATACTATCATGACATATCCACAGATATCAAGTCACATGACATATCCACAGATATCAAGTCACATGATATCTATCATGATAGTTCAACTAATCATTGTAGATTCATCACTTTACAATGTCAAATACAAGTGTTCATTATTAGAAAGATCGTCACCTTTCAATAATGTACACAGGGGGAGAGAGGGCCCATAAAGTCATGGAGTCACACAATAAACATCTTTTAAATACATTAGTACAAAATAAACAATTTCAATCTCAATTTCAATAACAAATTGCATTTCAACCATACCAAGTTTCTTCCTAAGGTGTTCAACTTTAACTCTGGAGAGAGACTTGGTGAGAATGTCTGTTGTTTGATCATTTGTACTAATTTTTTCCAACTTGATCACATTCCTTTCTACCATGTCTCTTACATAGTGGTAAGGAATCTCAATATGCTTAGATCTATCATGGAATATAGGATTTACTAAAAGCTTATTGCAACTCTGATTATCACAATGGATAATAGTAGGATTCAAGGGCTCAACAAACAATCCAACAAGCAATTTCCGGAGCCATACTGCTTCTCTTGCCCCCATAGAGACTGCAATATATTCAGCTTTTGTTGAGCTTTGTGCCACTGAAGACTGTTTCCTATAGATCCAAGAGATCATAGCTGATCCTAAACCGAAGCAACATCCTGATGTGCTTTTCTGATCAGTTACACTTCCAGCCCAACCTAAATCAGAGTATCCATGTAAGTCTAGCTGGACATTTTTGCATTTGAGACCATATCCAATAGTACCTTGAAGGTATCTCAATATATGCTTCACAGCAACAAGGTGAATTTCCTTTGGCTCACACATAAACTGGCTTAGGGCATTCACTCCATAGCAAATATATGGTCTGGTGTTAACCAAGTACATTAATGATCCAATTATCTGTCTATAGAGTAGGATTTGCAAATTTTGATTCTGCTGCTACTTCTTTTAGTTTGTGTAAGTTGGTTTCCATAGGTGTAGACATGATTCTACAGTCTAACATCCCAAATCTCTTCAGAATATCAATAGTATACTTTCCTTGATTTAGGGTGATGCCATCTGACTTCTACCAGACTTCTAACCCCAGAAAGTAATGTAAAATGCCCAAGTCTTTCATGTCAAATTTTGAAGTCAGGTCCTTTTTACCTTGAGCAATAAGGTGATCTCCTGTTATCAATAGGTCATCAACATATAAAATTATTATTAGCATATCACCTTTAATTACCTTAAAATAGAGATTTGGATCTGCATCATTCTTGGAGAATCCTAGTCCCAAGAGATAGTTGTCAATTCTTTCATACCAGGCCCTGGGAGCCTGTTTAAGTCCATATAGAGCTTTCTTCAATCTGAATACATGTGAGTCAGTTTTATGTATAACAAAACCTTCAAGCTGCTCTAGATAGACTTCTTCTTCAATAATCCCATTCAGGAAGGCAGTTTTCACATCCATTTGATGGATCTTCCAACCTTTAGCTGCTGCAATAGCTATTACTGCTCTCACAGAGGTGTACCAAGCAACAGGTGCAAATATCTCTTCATAATCAATACCATCCTTTTGTGAGAAACCTCTGGCCACAAAACATGCCTTGTGTTTTTCTATACTGCCATCAGCAGCATGTTTGATTTTGAAGAGCCATTTGGAAGAGACAACAGATTTCTCTTTTGGCCTAGGTACTATATCCCACACATCATTTTTCAAAATGGATTGATATTCTTTTGTCATTGCATCTTTCCACACTTGATGTTTGAAAGCTTCTGCAACACTAGTAGGTTCTGAATTAATGATCTCATTCATTAAGGCAACATAGCTTGAGAATCTTTTGGGTCTCTTACTTTCTCTAAAAGTTCCTTTGGGTGTTCTATGATTCTCAACTTCTTTAATCATCTTCCTAGCCCAAAGTGGTCTCTTCTTGTTGTTGTCATTTGGATCCTCTTCTGGAGCAGTTTGGTTTTCACTAATGATTTCTTCGGGATACTCCCTCTGCATCTCAGGAGCAGGCTCCTCTTCTAAGACTTTAGGAGAATCTTGAATTTCTATCTCACTTGAACTCTTTGTCCTTTTGAAGGCAATGTCTTCCTCAAATATGACATCTCTACTTAGTTCAATTTGTTTATGCCCGGATATGTATATTTTGTAAGCTTTTGAGGTTAGACTATATCCCATAAATACCCCTTTTTTTCCAGAAGGTTCTAGTTTGGATCTCTTTTCTTTAGGTACATGAATGTAGACAGGGCAACCAAAGATCCTTAAGTGACTTATGTCGGGTTTTATACCAGTAAATGCTTCTTGTGGAGTCTTGTTATCTAGATGTGAGTGGGGACATCTATTTTGGATGTAAACAGCTGTCCTAGAGGCTTCTGCCCAAAATGAGGTTTCATTGTTTTGGTCAAACAACATTGCTCTAGTAGCTTCTACAATTGTTCTATTTTTCCTCTCAGCAACACCATTTTGTTGAGGGTTGTAGACTACAGTAAACTCCCTCTTAATCCCAACATTTACACAAAATTCCTTAAAGATTTATGAGGTGTATTCCTTCCCATCATTTGTTCTTAGGGTTTTGATTTTCTTCCCGGAGAAATTTTCTGTAAGTGCTTTGAACTCCTTAAACCTTTTAAGGATTTCTATTGACTCTTTACACTTAAGAAAATATATCCAGGTCTTCCTAGAGAAGTCATCTACAAATATTACATAATATAAGAATCCTGCCATGGAGGGTACAAACATGGGTCCACATAAGTCAGAGTGTACTAATTCTAATACAGTTTTGGTTTTACTAAAACTATTTTGGAAGGTTGCTTTTGAATTCTTTCCTAGGGCACACCCTCTGCATGCTCCTTCATGGATTTGTTTTAGTTTGGGCAAGCCTGTTACTAATCTTTCTATAGAAGGTAGGGCGCGGAAGTGAAGATGTCCTAATCTTCGATGCCAAATTTCATTTGAGTCTGAGGTCTCATGAATAAAAGCTTGATTAGAAACCGTGCACAGTTTGTATAGATATCCTTGTCTTACTCCTATAGTTTTTAATATTTGAGTTCTTAGGCCATGCCAGAACTTTTCCATCCATAAAGGTAACCCTATATCCGTTGTTTTCAAGAGCATAAATGGATATTAGGTTCCTTTTTGTTCCTGGTACAAACAGTACTTCGGTGAGTTGTATAGAGAGGCCAGATTTCAAATTTATGGTGCAAGTTCCAACCCCTCTTACTAGATGTGCAGAGTCATCCCCAATAGTCACTTCTTCATCAAATTCTTCTTTCATAGTATCTAGGTGTTCTCTGAATCCTCTAATGTGCCTAGATGAACCACTATCAATGATCCAGTTGTTGACTTGGTTTGAAACTTGACTTGATAGTGTTGAGTAGAAGACAAATTTCTCAGAGTCATAGTCTGTACTTGTTTTTCCAACTTTAGCAAAGGATGCTTGTTGTTTTGTTCTATCAGGACACTTCATTGCATAGTGTCCATATTGATCACATCTGAAACATTATATTCGAGAGATGTCTTTCCTCTTCTTGAATGATCATTTTCCATAAGAATTCCTTTTTCTTTTGAATGACCCTTTCCCATAAGAATTCTTCTTAGCCCTTTTATGAGAATTTGTGTTTAGCACATGAATATCCTCATCTATGGGTTTCTAATTGTTTCCTTTAGTTGAGAGTCTTGTTTCTTCTTGTAAGCAATCGGTTCTCAACCTATCAAATTTAGGGAGTTTAGATCTCGCACTTATTCCTTGAACAAATGACTCCAATTAGTTTGGTAGGCCTCCTAGAGCTATTAGTGTTAACTCCTTACTATCAATTTGATATCCAATTGTTGACAGTTGATCTCTTAGTTTAGTGATTCTCATGAAATATGCATTAATAGATTCTCCTTTGTTTATTTGAACATGGTTAAGTTGCCTCTTTAAAGCAAGGGTCCTACTGGTGTTGTTTATTTCAAAGGTGCTCTCAGGGGATTTAAACATTAGGTATGAAGTCTCATATTTTGACAGAATAGGTACTATATGGTCCCTAACTGCATCTACTAAAATTTTCATAGCTTTCTCATTGTTCTCAATCCATTGAGTTTTCTCTGGATCATCCTCAGGTTCTCTCTTGTTTTCTTTCACAAATGAGTCTAGTTTATTTTCTTTTAGAATCATCATGATTCTGAATTTCCATGATGTAAAGTTGTTTGCACCTTCAAGACGATCCTCAAATCTGATCATACATGGCATTACCAAGAATGGAATGTGCCTTATTATTTCAAATCTATTATTTTCAAGAAAAAAGGATTTTGAATAATCTGATATTTTAATCGGGTCTTCCTAACGTGGCTTTGATACCATGTTAATTTTGATCAAATCTATCAGATTATATACTTAAATTTGAACTAGAAATAAGGAGGTTGATGTCAAGTTATCCTTAAGGTATCTATGAAATACTAAGTCAGAATTTTTTGTGTAGATGTTCTATCTTCAAGAGCAGATTATTTATTGATTTCAGTTATCTGCTTTGATGTTTAGAAGTCCCATAAATATGGAGAGGAGGAGTCACGTCCAGGTTAGAGAAACACGCCTTCAGGAGACACGGCTCATGAGAGACACGTCTCATGAGCGGACGTGTCTCCATGAACTGGAGACACGTCTCATGAGTGGACGTGTCTCCATGAACTGGAGACATGTCCTCTCATGGGACCTGTCTTAGTTAGTATCCTTAACCAAACATTATCGATGACCAAGGGCGAATCATTATAAATGATATTAATCTAGAAATCGATCTGATTTAGACATATATTTTATATTCTCAAAATATAGATCGAAGTCAAGCTTAGATGGAGCGATCTGATATAAATGATGATGATGAATAAATTCAATCATCATTTATATCTGATCGACGCTATCAGGTTTCAACATATATTAATATTATTACATACCTGAAGTTTGTCGTCCAAAACAGGAAAATGCACGCCGCCGAATAGAAAATCCACGCTTGAACAAACCAGAAAATGCTCGAAATCGCACAGGTGAATGAAGAAAATCGCAAAAGGGTAAAATTGCGTAGGTACGGAAGGGTAAAATCGTGCAATGCAGACAAGCCTTCTTGCGCACGATCAAGCCTTCAAAAGAAACGCAGTTGTCATGGAATGCCTTCCAAAAAAACGAATTTGTCGTGGAATAAATTTAGGGTTTATTTATAACAAGAAAAATTGCAATTTGTCCCTCAAATTTTAGAGTAACTGTAGTTTTATGTAGTTTCGAGCAGATTTTTTTTTTAAAAACCAGATTGCTACGAATCCAACACGGCTAATTTTAGGGGGTTTTTTTGGCATGTGTGGGCACGGTATCCATGTCGTATTGACGTCGTATCCAATCCGTATTTGTACCTAATATGGCGATACTCGTACCAGGAGAGGAGGGGTGGTGTATCCTATAATTGTGACTTCAAGTTGTTTTAAAGAGGGGACTTGTCTTGGACGCCTAAAGTGAAGAATTAAATTTTTTAAAGTTAAAATATTTGCTAAAGTTCTTTATGGATGCCTAGGAAGAGGAATAAAGTGTGTTGATTAATATTTTATATTCTCCAAAAAGGTTGGGCACCCCCCTTGAGTAGCTGAACTGTTTCGTATTCTCTTCTTCGAGGTTACAGTGGTTCGTTTTCCAAGGAGAAGTCTATTTTTTCATGCCTTGCTCATAATGGAAATTATGATAATGTTATGCTGCTGAAATATTTTCAGAGCTTTGCTTCAAGGAATGCATACCTCTTAGCTTTTGTTTCCAATCTTTGTGCTTGAAAAATAGTACCTAGTTGGACTTACTGAAGACTGTGCTTCAATTAGGAGTGCAGATAGACCTTCAATTTCAGAATTATTACAAGCAGATTGCTAATGTATAGTCTATTTATGCTACTGCTGGAAGTGCTTCGCTGAAGCGAACTTCTACTCACAGCTTTGCCACTGAATTTTGTTTGGTTTTGGGTACTGGCTCATGTTGTTTCACTATGTAGGGCGCCCAATCGCACAAAGTTTCAAATATTATTTCTGAGTTTCTGATTTTTCGGAAGAGGTCGACCCCTCTAGAGGTTGTACCATCTTACCTATTGATGCTTTGGGATGTCTGCCAAATAATCTGAGCTGATTTGGCATTGTTTGCTGATTGGTTTTTGGTCGCCCAATATATTGGATTTGTTTACTCCACTAGGTATAGTTCAACGTACTACGTGCAACTGAAGTAAACTAGACTATATGCAAAACATGGAATAGAATAACAAAGTGTAAAACATAATATGCTTGAATCATGTGATGCTTATATTCATTTCCAGCAAATATCACCATGTACAATCATAGAAGTATCAACCGTCCTATCAACCATGAACATCATCACATCTCCCGACTACAGGAGCTAAGTACATATAACGTTCGGCGGTAGTTGAGCAACCAACCGTTGTGACGTTTCATAACAACCCACTAATTGGGACTTAGTTACCCGAATTCACATGACATTTATTACATTAATTATTCCCGCTACAACTATAGTTTTATTGAAATATAACAACTGGCCGACTACGGCCGACTACACTAAAGATATTTGACGGCTTACAAGCTTCATTTGTATCCAGTTTGAAGTCAATCGGAGCTGTAATAACAAAGTTGTGATCAAATTGGTGAATCTCTACCTTGCTGGTCTGATTTTCTGTACATACTATTTCTGATCAAACTTGATTAGTTTCTATTATACTGTTGATTTGCGCTTAATTTCTACATCATTCATATGTTGTATTAGTTAGGGGTCTTGCTCTAACTCATTGTAGCTTTGAAAGCATATCTCTATGTTCGGTGCAGCTGAAACTTCATTTTTGTAAGGCTGATTAGTAGTACTATTAGCTGTTATCTTATATCAGCACTTTATATTTTGTATTTACTCCCATTGAAGAAGTGGTTGCGTCATTATTTTATTTTTAGCACTTAATGTTTAGATTCCCCCCGTTGAATAAGTAGAACTGTGGATTCATGGCTGGTTTGCCGCCTAGTTAATTGTTAATATCTTCACTCCCATTATATAAGTGGTTGAGTTTGTAATTTCCTTTCATTCTATGCTCGGCTCGTCGCCTATGCTCAGTTGTAATTACATTTCAGTTTTCTAACGATCCCTGACACTGTATGCTCTCACCTCGCCCACATTGGGATCTTGGTGATCAAAAGGTGAAGCGTTACCATTCTTGCTAGTTTATTATTGGAGCTAACATTGACAGTGTTGAAATTGTGCTATTAAATTCAAAAAAAAATTAAGGGGGATATTACATCTACGGTGGGATATTGATCCCGAGGACGTGGCCTAGGTAGATGAGGAAACAGCTAAGGGTTTGGTTGGGGTTCCATTGGTTGAGGCTAAGGTGGACCATCACAGTGGCAGTGACTCAGTGGATGACTCCGATTTTGATGCGGTTATGGGAGATCCTGCGGATTAGGGGCAGTAGTGCTACTGCTTTTTGTTTATTGTATTTTGATTTTCATATCATACTTTAAAACTATATGGCAGCAATGTAGCCTTTGGGAATTTTGATATAAGTTTATAAATTATAACTTGGAGGTTGTTTCATGATTCATGTATGTTAATTTTGAATTTTGAATGTGTATTGAGTATTGACACAATGTTGAACACAAATGTTAAATGTTAAGGTTCTATAATGTATATTATGCATGCCTTATCCATGTTATCATATGAATATTTAAAATTTCCCTATATTTTAAAAAAAATTCCCTATATTTTATATAGCCGTCCCCCCACCGTCCCAAAATTTGGCCTCAAAATCCAGAAACTTGGGGACTCATCCCACCGTCCCATGTTGTCCCCATCCCGGAAACTTGGGCTAACACTAATATAATATGCAACTAGCAAGGTTAGAGGATAAGAACAGCTCTAATTGTGTGAAAATAAAGGAACATGAGCATAATGATCAATACGTGTGACGCAAAGCCAGCCATGCACTAATCCGAAATTGGTCCAATGCAAACCTTCACACGGATTGCAACCATTCACATCTAATGCATCAAAATCATCAACAGGTTACACTCCTACATATAAGACTTCAATCAACTTCCTTGTGCAAACCTAGACTGGGGGATTGTGCAGGCAGAAATTTTAACATATGGTTTTGAATGTAAGCTAGCATTTTCTCATCAATGCCTGAGCAAATATATTTCAGTGTCCAATGATTTTAACATTCTTGTATAGCGAGGCCAGCACTACTAACATATTATTCCCTTGTTTCCTAATCTTAAAGTTACTCACTCAACCAGTTGAAGAACACATTGATTTGTGGGTTGAATTGCAGAGAAAGAATGTCCAAGGTTTATAAGAAGGCCCGGATACAACTTGGTTCAAGGAAACAGAGTATTATAATGTGTTATTCCCCTATGCATACCTCGCTATTCTAATCACTAGAGTTTCTTATGAAATGCATCCAGCCAATTAGGTAAGATTGTGCACAATAGGGGCCTTACGTCTTTTAGCTAAGTTGTCGGTTTCGGTATTGGTTCGGGTTCGGGTTCGGGTTCAAGGGTTCGATTCATCGATTCGGCTAATTTTTTGGGGGGGTGGGTTCAGATTCGCTTTGGGTTCGTTAGTACAAAAAACATGTAATATATATTCAAGAATTTTAAATAATATATATTTAATATTTTAATATAATAATTATTAATATTTATAAACCTTGTACAATATTAATATATATAATAGTAAAATTATTATGAAAGTTAATGATATTAAATTTTTATTTTTTTTGTTGGTAAGTTGTGGACAAGGGGTCCACTCCCGTAAACAAAGTTCAAAAATTATAGAGAGGCATGACCCATATGGGTGTGCACATTTTCAGCCGCAACAAACAAGAGAGGTTAGCCAGACAAACAAGTGCCATGCCCAAGCCAGACGAACCAGCACAGTCAAGAAACTCCAACGCAGCTTCCTCCATTGTAATCCCTATCCAAGATCCCACGAAGATCAGCCTCGCATTCAGGCCCAAAGATAATCTTCTCAGTGTCGACCATTGACACCCCCTGGTTTGCCAAAAGATCTGCCACCATGTTTGCTTCGCGATACACATGCTTGATGGAGAAGTCGTCAAGATTATCCAGAGAATCCCAGATCTTATCGACCCACCCCTAAAGCTTCTAGTTTGGGATCCTTTTTGATTTTACAACATTAACACTGAGGAGGGAGTCCCCTTCAATGTTCAACGCCTTTATGCCAGTGGACCTGCACAGCCATAATCCACGGGCAAGTGCCTCTAGTTCAGATTCATTGTCAGTTGCCCATCCAATCTTCCTTGAGAGGGCCCAAATTAGATGTCCCTTGTCATTCCTTAGGACACATCCGATCCCAGCCTTCCCGGGGTTTCCTTTGGAAGCCCTATCAAAATTCATTTTCAGCCTTCCATTTTAAAATTTAATTTACATAATTATCAATTTCTATTATTAAGAATAATTATTACTAATATTAACAATTTATTTAATTTATCTATTCTTTAATAGTTTAATTTATCTATTCTTTAATAGTTAATAGTTTAACAGCGATATCTGAGATCTCGCCGCCGTTGCCTTTGTTGTGTAGCTGTGAGGTGAGCACCCAATCGAGCCAACACAAGACATTGACGCCGAGCACCACCGCGTCCAGAACGATCTTATCCACCTAGTGCTGCTCGGCCCATGACCACACCACGCTAGAGGGAAAGAGAGTCGGGCGAATACGAAGATCAATACCAGAACATAAGTCGGGATTTTCTATGTGCATTGTGAGAAACGATCCCCCCTACGGACCGAACCAGGATCCGAACCCCCTGCAAACCGAACCAAAACCTGTGCCTAGGATGGACGAACTCAATAACATAGTCTTTCAGCATAAATTTAGCAAACCATGATATGTATAGAAAATTGCAATTCTAAACAATTCAAGCAATTGCAAGTAGTGTCAAGTGCCAAAATCCTAGCTCCCTTTGCATTTGTTGACAAAAGTCAAGTGATAAGATGATACTTCTATACAATTCTATTGTTATTTAAGTAATGATGACATGTCATTCGAACAAAACAGTTATTTTAAAAAAAACACTTTGAGGACCATTTTGTCAATTGCATCATCTCTACTCGTAGGCAACACCTATCTAACATGCTCAACTTTTGTAAGTACTAGATGTGAGTGTTTTCATGATATACTGTCATTTAATCTATAAGTTAGAAAGATGCATCTGCTTTGTAAAGCAGGGCTAGATAGCACAGCTTGTGATGAGCCTAAGTAATTAACTCACACATGCTAGACAATTTAACAAATTCATTCATTCATACAATGTAACCTAGACAGCACTTAAAACAAAAATAATAATTGATCAAGGGGGGCTGACATACAGTAACTATGATAATGAGAGCATTCCCATGAAACAAATGATGGAAACAAATAAAAAAGAATGTATTGCAGGCATCTACGGCATTTTATTTTATTGAGGAAAAACAGACAACCATATGCAGATGAGGACAGAATTGCCCATCATTGAAAGGGTCACAGAAATCATGTTAATGAAAAATTAGCAATGCAAACAACTCAATCCATCAATCAGACTTGGGGTTTAAAATAAATTTGAGTTCCTCTACAAGTTTTCACCAATACCATTACTAGACTACTGATGCTACTTCTACAACAGAGCAGGCTATTTCAAATCATGCAAGAAATAACGAAAGAAAATTATTGAAAGTAAAACCATAAAGAAAGACTACAAGCAAATGGAATATAAACAAGGAGCCTCAAAGCTCACCAAAGCTCGTGAAATCAAGAAAGTGATAACAATGGGAATATCTTTTGTTGTTAAAATATCAGCTGCTGCATTCAAAGCTAGTGCTATTCCCTGTCTTCCAGGCCAAGAAGGATCAACAGCATCACGCCCACTAGGAGTATCTCGCACGTAGAGGGAGAATAATGATGAGAGGGTGTCCTGCAAAATATAAATTGAAAACACTAAATATGAAGCAGTATAATAAATAATTTTAATCAAATTAGTAAGTACAGTACAAACAAAAAGCCATTGACTACCTGTATCGTATCAGGGCTTTCATCCATGGCTGCAGCCAAACCTTCCGCAGCAGCCTGACGAACATTCAAGTTCACATGGGAAAGTGCTGCAAGAAGGCGTGAATAGTCTGTCCCAAAATCAAATGCACAACGTTCCCAGAGAGTCTCTGCTACTTCTGCAACTGACTGAGTATCCACATCAAATGTTAGATCTACCTTCTAAGACTATCAGAAATTTGCTATAAGTAAAATAAACAGATTGCAATTCAAAATGATTACACATTTAATGAGGAAAAGTAAAACCAATTGCTTGGAGACCATAATTGAACAGCAGAAAATAAGGTCTAATCACAAACAATGAGACAATCACCGCTGCCACCTAGGAACCAATCTTTGCTTTAGCCAATCGGATACAGATAGTTTACCACTAATAAAATTTCACAACCCCATTGCTAGTGACTAACATGAGGACGTTGGTTTCCCTCCAACCTCCTCTTCCTCCATTCTCCAGTTGGTTTGCTACTTAGCAAATTTGGCTTTGACGCTTAGTTTTAGAACTCCCCCCACAAGATGGACGTCGCGTACAAGTGATAGTGCATCCAATTACAATTGAGGCAATTTTTATTTTTATTATTTTTTGATGCTTTTAGATTTTGGCAAACATACTTTTGATGACATAACAACTAACGTCTCATGAAAATAGACCCTATTCTAAACAAAATAATACAACTTGACTTTGACTTCCTTCAACAACATAAAATATTTTTATTTGACTTTTAGACTATGACACAAAATATCTCTATAAGAACTAATAATACACTTTGAGACACTAAACCGATAATAACTAGACAATAAACTATAATAACCTACCACAATGAAACTATTAATACTTAACTTCAAGCTAAACACTATCATTAGACACTCAATCTACAAACGTAGACTTTGAAAAACTAAACTAAATAAACAAAATTACTAATTTAAATGACTTGACACAAAGTCTTGATCAATGTGATGCATGATCTCCTTCAATGTCTAGCAGAGGTGCCAATCCTTAAGTTCCTAGCTACTCAAACCATTGGCAAGAACCACATCCACATTGGAAAAATGTGTGCTCAATCTATAGGTTACATTGAATTGATCTTCATCATTGAAATAATCCTCCACATTCATAAAGTCATCCCATTTGGGCTGAGATTTAATGGCAAGAGCCACATCATTATGATGGCAATTATCATTATTATTATGTCTTGTTCAAGATAATGGCACTCCCACTCATGGTTGTCTTTGTGTCACTCCCACTCATTGTCATCTTTGCAGCACTCCATTTCAGTTCACTTTCTTCATGAGATGAGGATGGCAGATCAGCTCAAACATTGCCCATTCCACCATGCAGGTAGCTATGTCAATTCCTACAAAAATTGTGTTCAATAAAATACCTTTGATATTAGACATGAAAAACTATCCTCCCTCACCGGAAAAATTACACTTGAGTTGATGGAGAATCTATAGAAATTACTTGATGCCATTGTCATTAATAGATCAAAGGATATGCCACAGCTCTTCTATCTTCCTCACCAAGAAGTCATCAATTTGCTTGTGCAAGGTCTTAATTTCATCAAGACAACCACTCCAATCCTAAAATGAGCACCACGTCCTTAAGAAATCATTAACTCTCTAAAATACATGGCCTTTGCATTGTTCTTATCAAATAACCTCACCTTGAGCGTCAACTATCCAAGAACATTAGAAGACACTAGTCATAGGAGGAAGATTTGTAAATACATTCACCAAAGAACCATACATAGCTCTAATACCATATCATGTTTTCAAAAATCTTGCAATTCCATTACACGGAATAATCTAAGATGCAGGGTTCGTACCCGCAGGCCCCTAACCCGGTTCGGGTACGCACCCGGTTCGGGTTCGTCTACGGGTACGTGTTGGATGTGCATAGGGTGTGCGCCCAGCACTATGGGTTCGCCAGGGTACGCACACCCGCACACCTGTGTGAACCCACAATGTTGACCGCACACCCTCTGTGCACCCAGCACGATCTCAAGCGAACCTGGGCGAACCCATGGGCCAAGTCAAAAAAAGTGGCCCAAACTTGATTCAATAATACATACAAGACATAATACTGTAATGTCCCTTACCCGACTTTGCCCTATAATTCGCTTGTTGATTAGATTCAGAGTTTCTTCTTTTTCAAATGAATGTTCTCTTTGACTAAGTACTCTTGGATTGAAATCTGCATTTAATATTTCCACATGTAAATATATCTATTAGCATTAATATCTAGATATGCAAATATACAAACATAATCACAAAAGCAATAATGAAGACAGATGAGGAGTGGCATGGGGAGGTCTGCCTGAAGCTGTCCATATAAGCCCAAGGGCACAAGCATCCTATCAGGATAACCCACCCCTTGGCTCCGAGTTGAACGTCCAACTAAGACCATTCCATCCCCGGAGTGGCGTGCTTAGTGGGAACACTTGTACCTTCTACCCACATCATCACCTCGGAAGACACATGACCTACTGGGGGAAGCTAGCGGAGCTCATAAGTGGCCTAGGCCTACCACCCCTCCATGGCTGCAGCGGATTGTTAAGTGGGGTTTTTAGGCACCACCTGTCTCAGGCCCTTCCACCCTAGTAGGCTTACAAACACAGAGAAGACAATTTTTTAGCAATCAAATACATTTGCATTTATTACTAATTTTTTAAGTCAATATCAACATCATTATCATCATGATAGTACTAAAGAAAGCATTACACCAATAACCAAATTAGCAATATCCGTTTCTTATATTCAAAATATGCTAAATATTACTGGTAAGTGAGTACATCACCTAAGTTGCTATATCTCTCCATGTTTCCTTACTCGCCTCTTTCAACCTTATACTAAATCGATCATAGGATGAGGAGAATTCATAAATATACATAATCTACTTATGTTTATATTAAAGAGTCATCATTACTTATAAGTATCATGATTGCATAATCGTGTACGTATATATATATATATATATATATAATTATTCTTTCCTTATTCATATATGTATTCTTTATTCATTGCATATTATTCATTATAAAATTTATCTATATCTATGCATATATACTTGTATGCCTATTAAATAATATATATATATATATATATATATATATATATATATATATATAATTATTCTTTCCTTATTCATATATGTATTCTTTATTCATTGCATATTATTCATTATAAAATTTATCTATATCTATGCATATATACTTGTATGCCTATTAAATAATATATATATATATATATATATATATTAAATGGTTCTATATTCCAATGCATAACAATCATTGTTGCTGCTGTTCTGAATTGCAGATCGCATTTCTCAATGTTTTCTCCTCTTCAAGGTAGGTGACTCATGGGGGGAATGTATTGTTTGGTGAAAGAGGTGACTTTTCATAAAATATATCCCTTTGTTAGATTTAATTGCTGCCTTTAAAGACTTATTATCACAATAATATCTATTTTTGAAAATAACATATTATTATTAATAATTATGATATTTCAGATTATATACTTATTTTATTATTTTATTTTAATGTTTTATTCAACATATTTTAACATTAAAGTATAATAATAAAACCAATTTGCTAATATCTTATTATTATTTAATTCTAATGTATTACAATCTTCGATGTGTAATGATTATAATATTTATTTATTATTATTATTTTTTATATTAAGTTATTTAATACTAGAATGTAATAACAATAATTTTCCTATATATTATTATTATATTTGTTATTTCATATTTTTATATTGATATGGTACACATTTATTTTATATTTAATATTAATATTGCTATTTATTTTATTTATTAATTTATTTGTATTTTAACACTTGGTTTTTATGGCATTGCTATTTCAGGGACATGACAAATACCAATTCATAGGACTTACATGTCCTATATTATAGGAGATCTCCTACAAGTACTCCTATATAGACACTTGTGGGATAAAGAATTTCTAACCATAACAAATACTCACAAGAATGAACTAACTCCTAACAAACTTAAACATGGAACAAGGATGATATAATATTTCCTAAAACAAATCAAAAAATAAGGAAGGATGTTCAAGTATATCAAGTCCCTCCAGTAAAACATCCTATATCGGTAGATCCTTTCACTAAACCAACTAATCTATTAGAACACTATTCCTTAATTTGTATTCTCTAGTGGCTAAGAAGCACTCAGATACCACTATCACTTTACAAATGTAGAAATGAACTTTGAAATAAATAAATATGCTCTAAAATTAATGGAGCATCTCAAGCTTAAGATAAACCACTGCAAA
Source organism: Sequoiadendron giganteum (assembly GCA_007115665.2). Lineage (NCBI taxonomy): Eukaryota > Viridiplantae > Streptophyta > Pinopsida > Cupressales > Cupressaceae > Sequoiadendron > Sequoiadendron giganteum. The sequence continues at coordinate 463,725,203 of CM021100.1, forward strand.
CTAGTGAATAGAACCAATCTTCAAGACAAACTGATACAACATCCTAAATACATGATTCTCCAACCACCTAAAAAGATTTCACTCAACCCTTTATAAAGAAAGAGGGATGGCGAGAGTAGACAAGTCTACCTGCAATTATCTTCACTAATTATTCATTTACTTTTAATTAATAAGCATAGTTAAGATCATAACCGCAAGTTAACTATTTTCTGCTTTAACTAAGCTTCCAACTAGACTCCTAAAATTTGGCTTCCACTCAAGTCTCTTGTCTAAAGTAGGACTTATTCTCCTGATAACTAATCTATTTCTAAAACTATACCTACTTCTCTCCTAGGATAGAGTCTTAATATTTTTTTTTCTATTTAAAAAAAAATAGAATCTAGCAAAATTGACAATACCTCCAATGCTTTGTGTTACCAAGTTCCTTGTGTTTGGGTGGCACTGCAAGACTGAATGCGAGTGAGTTCAAGAGCAAGGTTGAGAGCACAAATAAGTGTTAGTGTTTCTTAGATCAGATTAAACAATGAAAGCACTTAATAATATTGCAACACATAAGACAATGAACACAAGAAGATACCCTGGGAAAACCCTCCTCTTGAGGGAGAAAAACCCAGCAAATGAATCTCTTATATAAAGTAGAACAAGAGCAGAAATCTGCTTACAACTCAAGCCCAACAATGGCCAAATACTTGATACAAAGAAATCGCACTTCTCCTAAATGCAAGATATACAATGAATATGATATCTTCCTTGAATGCAAACTGCTGCTATGAAGGTGCGAACTTCTACTCTTACTTGCGAATTTTGCTTGATGGAATGAATGAATACAATGACAAGTGAGACCTTGTATAAATACAATAGAGGCACCTCTTCAAGATAGGTCGGCCCTTTAAGGTAATATAATAAATAACAAATTACAAATAAGGTCGGCCCAAGTGAAAGTCAAGACAAGCGAATCATATAGGGTCGGCCCTCTCCATTTAATAAATGTTATAGTCATGAATTAAATAGCCGAATGGCTACTTATTTAATTCATGCTCTTCTCCTTGGAATTCGTGCAAAAGAAGTGCAACCCTAAGCTGCTATAACATCAACACTCCCTCTCAACTAGGGATGAACTTCCACCTGCACAAGACACATCATATCAGAATGAAAACAAAATAGAATATCACCTCATCATGATATCAACCATCATGGCTACCTCCATAGATGGTATGAACAAGTGCTCATCACTTAATGTGATGTTGTCACCTCAATGTGACTATCACCATGGCTCCTCAGAGGGTGATACACAAGCACAAATAAATCATCACGGATTCCCTCACATGATGCTGTAATGGAGTCACACACATGACATCCACCATGGCTCTCCCAGAGGGTGGAAACAAGGGCTTTCACCTCAAGTCTCAAAAGAGAAATGCACTATCAAGGACTTGCACCTTAGATCTCTCTCAAATAGACAAATGTATTATCAAGGACTTGCACCTCAAATCTCTCTCAATAGAGAACTGTATTATCAAGGACTTACACCTCAAATCTCTCTCAATAGAGAAATGTGTTATCAAATATAAGGATCACTGATATTGAGACTCTTTCTTAGTCAAGGTTGCATTCTCCACCATACCAAGCTTATCTCGAAAGTACACAAACTTGATCCTGGAGAGAGGCTTGGTGAGAATGTCTGTCGTTTGTTCATCAGTGCTGATATACCTCAACTGTATAGCTTTCCTTAGTACCATATCTCTAATATAATGGTACTTGATCTCAACATGCTTTGTTCTGTCATGAAACACAGGATTGACAAAAAGCTTTACATAGCTCTAGTTATCACAGTGTATAATGGTAGGCTCCATTGATTGTCCAAACAATCCTGCAAGGAGCTTACGAAGCCACACTGCCTCACGAGCTGCCACACAAGCTGCTATATACTCTGCCTCGGTTGTACTCAAAGCTACTGAAGACTATTTCCTGCTACACCAAGAAATCATAGCAGTTCCCAAACTAAAGCAACAACCAGAGGTACTCTTCCGATCTAAGACACATCCTGCCCAATTAGAATCAGTGAAACCATGCAGCTCTAAATCCACACCTGAAGAATATCTCAACCCATATCCAATTGTGCCACATAAATATCTCAGGATATGATTAGCTGCTACAAAATGTATTTGCCTTGGTTCACACATAAACTGGCTAAGTGCACTCACTGCATAGCAAATGTCAGGTCTAGTGTTAACTAGATACATCAATGAACCAATCAACTGTCTATACATCGTAGAATCCACTAGTTCTGAACTAGCTGCAGCCTCTTTCAACTTATCTAGATTAGTCTCCATGGGTGTAGACATAGGTTTGCAGTCAATCATACCAAACCTTTTGAGAATGTCAACAGTATACTTGCCTTGACTTAGAATCATTTCATTTGTCTTTTGCCAAACTTCTAAGCCAAGGAAGTAATGCATGAGACCTAGATTCTTCATCTCAAACTCTGACGCTAACTCCTTCTTGCATTTTAGAATTAGATGTTCCTCACCAGTGATAATCAAATCATCAACATATAAAACTAGAATCAAAGCTTCACCATTTACTACCTTGAAGTAGAGGTTAGAATTTGCATCATTCTTTGAGAAACCCAGACTTAATAGATATTGATCAATCCTTTCGTACCAAGCACGAGTTGCTTGCTTAAGACCATACAAGGCCTTCTTCAGCTTGCAAACATGGGACTCATTCCCATGCACCTCAAATCCTTCGGGTTGCTCAATGTAAACCTCTTCTTCTATTACACCATTCAGAAAGGCTGTCTTTACATCCATTTGATGAATCTTCCATCCTCTAGATGCAGCAATGGCAATGATGTTTCTGACAGATGTATGCCGAGCCACAGGAGCAAATGTTTCTTCATAGTCAACTCCCTCTTTTTGTGAGAACCCTCTAGCCACGAATCTTGCCTTGTGCTTCTCAATGCTCCCATCAGCTGCATGCTTGATTTTGAAGAGCCACTTAGAAGACACCACAGATTTGTCCTTGGGTCTAGGAACAATATCCCAAACATCATTCTTCAGTATGGACTGATACTCCTCAGTCATGGCATCTTTCCATACTTGTTGACTAGAAGCTTCTTCGACACTTGAAGGTTATGACTCAATAATCTGACTCATCAAGGCGACGTAACTAGAGAACTTGTGAGGTCTCTTGCTTTCTCTGAAAGCTCCTCTTGGAGCTGCAAAACTTTTTGCTTCCTGCATTATCCTACGAGCCCAAAGAGGTCTTTTCTTTCCAATCACAATATCTAGAGGCCCATTCCAAGGGCTCAACTGGATCAACATCTTCTTTAGGTTCTGGAGCCTCCTTCAGATTCTTTGGAATATGATCAACTTCCATATCTTGAGGAGGTTCTTCTTCATCAATCTCCATAGGAGTGCCCTTGGACCTTCTGAAAGCAACATCTTCCTCATATGTGACATCTCTACTGATCTCAATAGACTTTTGACCTAGTATGTATATCCTGTAAGCTTTTGATGTCTCACTGTAACCTACAAGAATTCCTTTCTTCCCAGAAGGTTCTAGCTTTGTTCTCTTTTCCTTTGGAATATGAACATAGACTGGACAACCAAAGATCCTCAAATGACTAACTTCTGGTTTCACCCCTGAGAATGCTTCTTCAGGAGTTTTATTCTCCAAGATCCTGTGGGGACTCCTATTTTGAACATAGACGGCAGTCCTTGATGCCTCAGCCCAAAGAGAGATTTGCAGATCTTGATCATGGATCATAGCTTTCACTGCTTCCACAATAGACCTATTCTTTCTTTCAGCAATGCTATTTTGTTGTGGATTATAGGGAACACTGAACTCCGTCTTAATCCCTGCTTCAATACAAAAATCTCGAAAGGTGCCAGAGGTGTATTCTCCACCATTATCGGATCTCAATACCTTGATCCTTTTCCCAGACAAGTTTTCAACCTACGCCTTGAATTCTCTGAATCTTTCTAATACTTCTTCTGATTCTTTAGATCTCAAGAAATAAATCCAAGTCTTTCTAGAGTAATCATCAATGAAAATAATATAGTACAAGAAACCACTAGAAGATGCAATAGACATTAGACCACATAAATCTGAATGAATGAGATCAAGAATACATTTAGATCTACTTTCACTAGAATGAAACGTACCTTTTGTGTTCTTGCCTAGGGCGCATCCCTTGCATGTACCTTCATGTTCTTGATTGAATTTCGGAAGACCGATGACCATCTTCTCCATGATAGGTAGAGCACGAAAGTGAATGTGAGCCAATCTCCGATGCCAAAGGTCACACATGCTGGAAGAGTTATGCCCAAGCGCTTGAAGAGGACGAGTGCATAGCCTATAGAGACATTCATGTCTAACTCCAATCACTTGAGCAGTTTTGAAGCTGGAGTTCCTTGCCCATATAAGAACTTTGCCTTTAGAGAAGGCAACTTGATAACCCTTGTCTTCTAATGCCGAAATTGAGAGAAGATTCCTCTTTATCCCTGGAACGAACAATACATCATTCAACTCCAATGAAATCCCGGAATCCAGGTGAAGAGTGGAGTTTCCAACTCCTTTCACAGAATATGAAGCATCGTCTCCAATGATGACTTGTTCACTAGAGTTGCTCTCCACTAAGTTTGAAAGGTGACCCCTGACACCGGTGATGTGCCTAGAGGCACCACTATCAATCAGCCAAGTGTTGACGTCGGTGATACATTGCTTGACAATGTTGAATAGAACAAATAATCACTGGAGTCCTTCTGCGGAGCAACTTCTTCAACATTTGCAATGGCAACCTACTGCTTAGGTCTAGTAGGACAATCCTTCGCAAAGTGACCATATTTATCACAACGAAAACATTGAGTTTTGGACATGTCTCGTTTCCTTTTGAAAGCAAAAGCACCATCATTTCCATTTTCTCAATTCCTCTTGAAGAACCCTTTCTTAAAGCCTTTTCCTTTCTTTGATGAATGAGAGGCAAGAACTTGTATTTCTTCATTCTTTGAACTTTGACCAATTCCCCTAGCCATTAGTCTCGACTCCTCTTGGATACAGTCAATTCTCAATCGATCAAACTTGGGAAGTTTAGATCTTGCACTTATTCCTTGAATAAACGACTCCCATGAAAGCGGAAGACCATTGAGAGCAAGCATAGTCAAGTCTTTGTCATCAATCATGTGACCAATTGTGGAGAGCTAATCTCTTATCTCTGAAATCCTCATGAAGTATGTAATAACAGATTCTCCTTTCGCCATTTTCACATGATGAAGTTGTTGCTTTAGTGCAAGAGCTCGACTAGTGTTGTTGATTTCATACATCTCTTCCAAGGTTGTAAACATCTCTCTTGCCGTATCCAACGATCGGTACAACATGATCCTTGACGGAATCAACCAACACTTTCTTTGCCCTAGTGTCTTTCTTCCTCCACTGCAACTTCTCTTCTTCCTCCTCGGGTTCGGGAACTTTTGTTTTCACAAACTCAGCCAAATCATTCTCTTCCAATGTGAGCATGATCCTGAACCTCCATGATGTGTACTTCGAAATTCCTTCGAGTCTATCCTCGATTTTCAGACCGTTCACCATTTTGAAAAATTTAGAAGATAGACTGAAAAAGAATAAAGTGAGTGTAGCAAACTAAATCTGATCACGATCTTTTTCACACCCGCTCTGATACCATGTTAGTGTTTCTTAGATCAGATTAAACAATGAAAGCACTTAATAATATTGCAACACATAAGACAATGAACACAAGAAAATACCCTGGGAAAACCCTCCTCTTGAGGGAGAAAAACCCAGCAAATGAATCTCTTATATAAAGTAGAACAAGAGCAGAAATTTGCTTACAACTCAGGCCCAACAATGGCCAAAATACTTGATACAAAGAAATCGCACTTCTCCTAAATGCAAGATATACAATGAATATGATATCTTCCTTGAATGCAAACTGCTGCTATGAAGGTGCGAACTTCTGCTCTTACTTGCGAATTTTGCTTGATGGAATGAATGAATACAATGACAAGTGAGACCTTGTATAAATACAATAGAGGCGCCTCTTCAAGATAGGTCGGCCCTTTAAGGTAATATAATAAATAACAAATTACAAATAAGGTCGGCCCAAGTGAAAGTCAAGACAAGCAAATCATATAGGGTCGGCCCTCTCCATTTAATAAATGTTATAGTCATGAATTAAATAGCCGAATGGCTACTTATTTAATTCATGCTCTTCTCCTTGGAATTCGTGCAAAGGAACTGCAGCCCTAAGCTGCTATAACATCAACAATAAGATGACCAAACCATGGTCGTATCCAGGAGAACCCACTGGTGATTTCATTTAAAAAATGCAAAAACACCAAATCTTTTTTTTTTTTAAAACTAAAAATACATTCTAATATCATCAAATAAGCTTAAGTGTGGTTAAGAACCCTAAAAATGCCCCAAAACACTTGCTATTCATTCATTCCACAATTACAAGCTACACAAACATCCAATATCATTCAAGTTGCGATTTTTGCACATTTTTAGTTTTTGTGAAGGTGAGGGATTGCAAAGGTGCCAAAGAGGAGGGAATTGAATTGCACAAAGAAGATTTATCAATCAAATATTTTGTGAGATTCTTTCAAATTTTCAAGATTCTTTTCTTTTTTCCAAAAAAAGTACAAACAATTTGAATGTTTTTTTAATTTTTTATTTTAATTACATTTATAGATGTTATAGGGTTGTATTTTTGTTGTTTTATTTTACTGTTGTAGGGTTGTATTTTTGTTGTTTTAATTTTCAAAGTCGATGTACTTTAGGGTTACATTTTCTATTTTTTTAATTGTTCTTATAATAGCAATATATTCAAAATGGCTGCTAGTTCAAGTTTAATGGGCCCAAAGGCAAATAGACAATTCAAATATGATCAAGCATCACCTGTATGGAGACATGTTAGGATGATTGACAATGCAGTGGTATCAGAGCATAGATCTTGCCAACTTGCAGGCAAGTTAACATTTTGTTGCAAATCATGTCTATTGCATATCAATATTCAGAGCTTTGACCCAGCCAACCTATGAATCATGGGATTAATAAGTGAAGAAGATTTGGGAAAGATGCTTTACAGAGCAGGGAAGAAACTTAAGCATCCATCTCATTTGAAAGATGGTATATTTAGCTATTCAGAGGAAATAGAAATTTGTTTATTCATGGAAGAATACTCAGATTATGAGACTATCTGATGGGCAGTGAAGCCATCAGAGACTTATTTAATTAAGCTCAAGCTTTTCAAACACCCAAATTCAGATGTGAGACATGTATTTATCACTTATATTAGTGAATTACAGAAATAACAGCTCCTAAAGTTCCATACAGCAACAACACCATGAGGGAGATATTCCAATTGATCGTGGAAAGTTTTCAAGGTTTAGATGAAATCAAAATTCCTTTTGCTTAGAGGTTAACGATTTTAGAAATTGTTGCAAAAGTCAAATTATGAGTTTCAATGTTAGATCTTGAATGTGATGAACTTCTTAAAATGTTTCAACATTTCTTTGCTATTGTCAGTAAAAATCATTTAGAAAATATTATAACCTCAAAGAAGATAATTATGTCTTTGATTATGAATGAGAGTGACAATATTCCCCAACCACTCCTATTAGTTTTATTGGCTATTGTGAGAAAGGATGACCAAGAAGTCTCACCAGCTGCACATGCACTAGCCATAAATGTGGTTTATCAATGTGAAGAGAAGTTGAAGCCATACTTAATAGAAATGACAGTTGAACTAGAGAAGAGCTCTCCTATGGCAAGAAAAAAAGATGGCAGGGAAAATGATCTTAAAAGATAAAAATGTTGCTTCCTATGCTCCACGGGGACGCGTCCCCTATGCTTTTTGCTCATTTCTCGTACCGGGTACGAAACGGGGATGCGGGTACGGCTAGGAAACGTACCCTGGCTGTCCCTTTTTGCCCTCCAAGTACCCGAAATTTCCAGAGGACTTTTGGCAAGATTTTAGGGGACTTGGGTACTGCTAGCAATACCTGGTACTACCCAGCTGTACCTCGACCGTACCGGGTACGGCTAGCAGAACCCTATGGCCCAGCAAAGAAAAAAAATGTTTTTTTAAAAAAGTCAAAGGTTTTTTATAAAATAAAAACTATGGGTGGGCCCACAAGGGATGCCCCATCACACTTGACCTAATGTAAGTGTCATATAAGCTTCAATGACGAGGGCAATGCTGATTTAGACCTACCTTTTGCTGATTAGGGACACTCGACAGCGATATATTTTCTTAGTTTTATGTTTATCATGTCATTTCATAGTTGAGACTTTGAGCATTTGGGCCTTTTGGTTATAATTATTAGACTCTTATATGATATGTATGCACATTGATAATGAAAAGCATTTGAATTCTGTTAATTTGTTTGTCGCTTCTCATGTGAAATCTCAATTCAAGTCTAATGATATGTAATAAGCTTATACAATGTCTAGAATGAATGCTTTATCAATGTTATGCTATGAACATTTGAAATTTCTCTATATTTTTAAAAATTTCCTTATTTTTTTATCAGTCGTCCCCTACCATCCCCTAAAAAATGAACCAAAAGTACCCCCATACCAGAAACTCGTCTCGGCATACCAGGTACTTGCCGTCCCCGAAACCCCGTGGAGCATAGGTTGCTTCTCATAAAAAGAAGCTTGGAAGCCAAGCCACAGGTGTCTAAGAAAAGAACAAGTGCAAGTGTTGTCAGATATAGCAACAAAAAAGCCAGAAAAGAAGACCATGGAGCCATAAAAGCTAATGGATACACCTAAGCCACAACTTCAAGAAGAGGTTAAGGAAGAAAAGAAGCCAACATCGGAAACACCAAAACTTGTTGTGGAACCTAACCTAAAGAAGGAAGAACACATGAGGCAGGAATTCTCACTTAGGCAATGTCAAAGCAATTACCACCTAGAACAAATAATGAGGTAGAGAGGGAAGCTCTATATGATGGTTCAAAAAAGAGTGCAAATAAATATAAAGACTATTGACATTGAACGTGATTCAATCAGAAAAATTATTTAGTTAGTTGGTATTGCAAAGGTGCATGGTGGCAGCTGGTTTTAAACCCTAGCTGGACTTTAAAAATCACAGGTTGAAGTCAAAATCCAAAAAAAGTTTGAAAATCAATAAAACCCACAACTACACACGATTATGCTGGACAAGATAAGTAAAAGTACATTCACTACAATTTATTGAAAAAATGGTAAAACCCAGCGATTCACAATTTCTACTTCTATGCATGTAACATTGCATTCTGAATTCAGAGGATTAAATATTTTATGATACAGACTTTCTTTCAAAAGACATCTTGAGATTATGCTGGACAAGATAAGTAAAAGTACATTCACTACAATTTATTGAAAAAAATGGTAAAACCCAGCGATTCACAATTTCTACTTCTATGCATGTAACATTGCATTCTGAATTCAGAGGATTAAATATTTTATGAAACAGACTTTCTTTCAAAAGACGTCTTGAGATTATATATTGAAGAAGCAGATAAATACAAAAACTTCTCTTGATTTTTTACTTCGAGAAACAAATTGCATTTAAGCACCATTTTGAAAAGAAAATATGGCATTATATTCAAAATTATTTATAAACAAATGAAAAAGCATAAAGGGTATTTGCAGTCAGACCTTTTCAGGATCATGTAAAGCAATCCAAATACTTGTCACAACATCAATATTATCAGGGACAGCCCCTTTAGAAACAGCAGGGACACACTTGATTGCATTCAAGCAAGCAATCCGTACATGAGCATGTTTCAAATATATTCCACCAAGTGCCTGGTAGAAACATTCACATTAAATATTTTCAAAAACAATGTTATTAAATCAACAATAAAGATATATCTCCACAAAAAGAAAACTGTATTTAGATGCATACCGGTGCTAATTCACTAGCATGGATTCCAAGGCAAAGCTCATTTAACATGGGCCCAACTGTTGCTTGGTAAGCTGGCATGTTTCCAAGAACATTATAGAGAACCTGCAACAAAAGACCACAAAGTTATCAGTAACAATATAGCTGAAAGTACCACATTTCTTGACTAAAACCTCAATACTAGAGATAGAGCACAACTAACCGTAATCATCCTGAGCCTAGGAAGTGGAACAACTGGATCCAGATGCAATGAAAGGATATACAGAACATCATCATGAACTTTTGTCTTCTTTGGTGATAGGAGAATCTGCTCCAAGATCTATTTCACATAAAAATGCATACATCTGTTTAGTGGCAGATCATGTTAAGCATAAAAAGAAAATATTTCGATAAAAATATTAACACCACACAAAAACCACTCTTCTGAATAGAAAACACATTATAGCAACAGAGCTCAGAACTCATTGACTAGATTACCGGAAAAATGAAAGTAAAAGAATCAGCTGGAAGTAGTCCATCTTTACATGCAGTTACCAAACCAGCAACAATCCTTTCAAAAACACCAGGCATTTTCTTCTCCTGTGCATTGGGTGTATCAGAAGGTAAAACCAGCTCTTCTACAACTGATGACTTCGATGTAGCAAGAGTTCTCAGTGCAGAAGCAATATCAAATGCTAAATGCCGTACAGGAGGCGCAACACATCTTGCCAACTTCTCCATGGTCACAAATGCATCGCTGTTAACTATAGGTGAACTTAGCAGTGGCATCACATAATCTTCCTGTTGAAAAACAAAGATTCTATTAGCAAACAAAATGTCACCATCCTTCATCTAAACCTAAAATCATTAGATATAATTAATAATATTGATAACCCTTTCCTCGGGTTACTGCCAAGAATGTGATCAAATGAACATAATGTAGTTAAAATAATGCCTAGTAACATAATCCATTCATATGTTGTTTTCAGACTTGGTTTCCTAGCTCAAGACAAATGTCTATAACAAGAACAGGCAACAACAAAAAGAAGAACCTTAACAAGAACAATTCAAATACCGTAAAGTATACTTTAAAAAGATGACCAAATATGTACTATTTTTTAACAAGGGAAACAAAAGAATAAAACATGCTAGGTTTGTAACAGTACTCTTCATCTTCACCAGACTTTTCTCTATATAAGAAAAAAAAAAGTTGATCTCAATCCACAAATAAGATGTAAACCTGTGCCCACCTGGACTTGAATTATTGAAAATTATCACAATCATTTTAGCAATAATATAGAAGTAAACGAAAAAGTCCATAACAGAAACATTTGGTACTTAGTGCCCCCTTCATGAGAATTGTAAAATAAAACCATATGACCCTATCTATGTTCCACAGCATTTCCAGGACAGATGAATGGGGACAGCAATATATATCAAAACTCATATATATAAGCTTGACATTTCTCAAATATTACACATTGAAAATAGATCAAAAATATCAGGCTACAAAAGTACATAATATGTTTATAGTGAACAGTTAAGTAGACAATAAAGCTAAGTTGCCAGTTCTGGTTCTGGTTTGGGTTTGGGTTCGAGGGTTTGGTTCACGGGTTCGGCTAAAAAAATTTTGGGGTTTGGGTTCGTTTTGGGTTTGTTAGGACAAAAAACATGTAAAAATGTATATATATATATAGATATGCAGCCTAGAAGCATGAAGTAGGATTACAATATCGCATAACATCATATAAACAACAAAACCATCATAAACTTGAATGTCATTTAAAACATTTAAACATGCATGATAAATATTCATCGATCAAACTTCAAGTTCAATATTACGACACTTTTAATCATCAAATGGATTATCTAAATCATCAATATCATTGTCAACATTGACATTAGATGATCTAGGAATACTAGATGAATCACAATCAGTGCCAGTGACACTATCATTAGCACTATCCTAAAGACAAAAAAATAAAAAAAATAATAAATATATACATATTTGCAGCCTAAATACAAGAACATATAAATAGTGTTATTTATTTCATATACAATTAAATAAATTAATATTATAATAACAAATATTTATTAAACGGTTACATATTATTAATATATAATATTAATATATAACAATTTGAATTAATTATTAAGCTATAAATATAATCATTAATCAATTGACAACATATAAAATAATTATATATCATTAAACATTTACGTTTATTAATTATAATTTTAATATTAAATATTGAACTATTAGACTATTAGTCGATTCCAATTTATATTTGATATTTTATATTTATTAAACATTGTAAATTAAATTATGTATATTATTATAGTTATATTAATAAATTAAAATAATATATTATAATTAATAATATTAAACATAAAACTATCGGATTGGGTGTCGTCGTGTGGGAGGACGGAGACATAAGCTTGGTTGGCATGGCAAAGCAGGGTGGCGACGAGAATTAAATGCAGGAAGGTGGGGAGGGGTGTGCATAGGTCGTTCGTTTAGTTGCATTAATGGGACAGCCTGCCGAAGGATAGGGTGGCATGGGATTTCGTAGTTGATGGGATGTTTGCGCTAGAACCAGTGTTAAATTGCCTTTATACCTTTGGCGTCCATCATTCTCATCAACCAAAATGATGGAGTCTCCAATCAGTTTGTCATCTGGTAGGAAGTTGTGGGCCTTCTATGGGAGAATCCGGCATGGGCGTTTGAAGTCTGTGTTCAAGGTTTGGGATGAATTGGTGTTGGGAGTGACGGAAGTGCTTTTGGGTGAAGATTTCATGAATTCAGCGAAACGATGGCAAACGAATGCAAACATCACGGCAAGATTTCTTGCTATGCTTTTGGACTTGGAGGTGTCGAAGGCCATGGTGATGCTTATGGCAAGGAAGTTAGTTTGGGACAGTTTGGTGGAGGGAGCTATGGATGTTATTATCGTCGTCGAGCCAGGTGTTGGGGTTTCGCGGCCTTGAGACTTGCAGCGAGTTCTGATTCCTGGAAAACATGTTAAATTGTACCCTTTTATACTGGATATCAAAGGCGAGGCTTTACTAAGCTATCACAAACGGGCGAGGTGTGGATTGATATTCTTAAAGAACTTTCTCTTTCTGGAACCGTCTGGTGGGGTGGATTGGCACCGTATTTTCAGAGATTTCCTGATTGTTGACGACGTGTTAATGGTGGAGTGACGGGTTTGTATGATCTTCGGTTTTGTGTTTAATAGTTTGGCTCTTTGTCAAATGTATGGGTTTCTAGGGTGGTTCGGGATGGAAGAATGTATGGGGGCTCTGTCATAGTTGTATGGTTTTGGACTATTTGGCATGGAGGCTACGTCGGGTCTTGGTTGTCGGTGGGTGGTTTTGGGGTGGTCTGGTATCTTTTGACAAAAAAATTAAACTAAATTGTAATACTCTCTTTTAAAATTAATCCAAGCATATTTACGAATCAAAAAATATATATATTAAACCTAAAACTATTAAAAATAAATTTTAAAATTGAACTTTAAACTTCAAAAAAATATTTGAAACAATGAAAAGTTGAACTTTAACAAAAGAAAAAAACATAAGTGTTAGTCAGGGCTAAAAATTAAAACCAAATGTAAAAAATTTCATTGTTGATCGAGGGCAAATGGCAAGCAACGGCATGCAGTAGAGCCCTACAAAATCATGTTAGCCTCTACTAGAAAATGGCTATGCTGTTTGAAGATAATCCAATTCACAAAACAATAGAATAGGGTTTTCACTCAAAAAAACTGAAAAAAAAATTGCACATTGTGCTCAAATCGCGTCAAAATCTATTTGGAAACAACACATTGGTAGTGGATTCGTTAGGATCCGACTAGAGACTGATTGAAACATTTCTACTGCCAAACTAGGCCAACCATGTTCAATCCCTATTGAACCAGGCCTCCTCTAGCCAGATCCTGCCGAAACCCACAGAGATACCGGACCGAGATCCAAACCCAAAGCGAACCGGACCCGAATCTGGCCTCTAGGGCAGCGAACCCAATAACATAGCAATAAAGTATATATTTAGTAGCTACAATGGCACCAAATTTTAGCAAAAAAAATAAAGGCATTGAACATACAACGTGCCCAATCAATTATTATGTAGAACTAAACAACTAAAGAATACTAACAAACAATTCAAATTGTTCTCTTGATGGACATAGGATCACCATATTTCCAAGTTAAGAACACAATGAAAAACAGAGTGTGTAAGCCTACGATCCAAATGGCACATTGTTTGGAGAGCATCCAAACATACCAAGAAAACTATTGTATCCAACTTTCTTGAGGTCCCTTTAGAGCTTATCATGTTCCCCAAAAATCCTGGCATTTGGATAAAAAAGGGGATACTTAAAAACTATTAACCATTTGAGTATCGTTATAATTGTAATTGTCAAAGACAACATTACAATTATAAATATTATAATCTAAATGATAAAATAAATAATATATATATATTAATACAAAATCAACCTATGAATATAATACTAAATTAAGAGGCATACCAAATAATTGCGATAATGATACCAAGAGGAACTAATAATAAGATTCAAATATGATAACATCATTTACATCAGAATATATCACATATAAACTTATTACTGTATAAGAACACTATAATACGGCATAGGTCTTCAAAATAAACATCCCTATTGACTCTCGATACTAGGTATCCAAGTCCATGCACTAGAATATCACCAAGAACACCAGTGGCTATTTAAACACAATATCGGGCACTCTTCATAAGTGGATAATCTAATATCGAACCACTATGGTAACACAGCTAATCACAGATTACGGAGTAGGAATAATAGCAGGTGTTTGGGTACAAGATGCTAGTATAAATGACATGAATCCAATATCGAGTATTGCCCCAGCCTTATTCTTTCATCGTGAACATTGGTACATGGAATTGCTTTGCAATTGTAAGGCGTATATAGTATTTGCGGGGTATAATGATACTTATGCTTGTTTGGACGCAAACTCTTGATATTCCTGTGAATGGCATCTTATGCATTATAGTCATATTGCCCCTCATGTTCTTGACTAGTGGCTAACATAACCCCGTAAGCATACTCTCATTCGCCTTTTAGAAAATTCGCTTGAGGAGACAAATATGAGAGCTCCTCTGCCTCACACAATAACCAAAGGATATATAATGTTAATGAATAATAAATATATTTCAATAAACAAGACTTTGCATTAAAACTTTTCTCTACTACATACCAAATAAACACGACAATAGCAATTATGTCCAGATTACAAGAGTCAGCCAAGGGACACGTCCTCTGACAAGGGAAGACCAGGTCTCCTAGCAAATTGTGGATATTAAAGGAGGGACAAATCTAAGGAGATCAGGGAACATAAAGAAATAACTTTGCACCCAGACAACAGCAGTTAAGAATATAATACACTCAAAGACAGAAATCAATTTGAATACATACGCACTTTATATATATGGAGTAGGAGTAACAAAAATCTGATATGAATGAATTAGAGGACATCAACCTCTCCCATAAACATAGAGACTAAGGAAGCCAAGACCGATGGAATTGATACTAGGCATTTATCAGGTCTCATTCTTGGTCGATACTTCACGGGGTTGGCACTATCAACGTTGGGAGTCGTTTCTCTGGTGGCCATTCACAAAAGTATATTCGATATATTTGGGGAATAAGAAGGAAGAAAGCAAGATATATGTATAAACGCATATGGTAGTCATGTTGACAAAGGAGGGCAATCAATCAACCAGACACAACAGATCCTATATCGGGAGAGGCACCACAATTCAGGTGAAGTAATTCACTTAGCCATTAATATTTAGCAATCCCAAGTTTCAGAATTAGAATAGTAGTTCCTTGGATCGGTCATAGGGGAAGCTCTATGATATTTCATTTCCTCAATCTCTTAGGAAAGACAAGTAAGAGTTAACAAATTGGATTGGGTCTCATTGCATCACTATTATGGGAATAGAACCTGGTTGTTTTAAGTATTAACTATGACTGCATTAACTTTGATTATTGTTGGATCTTTCATGTAATAGAATGCATTTAGATTCGACTAACGTCAGATCTTTTATAGAATACATTAGCATTGATTATTGCTATGATCATTATACTACATTATAATGGGCTTCTTTGCATAAAATATTTAGGGCATATGCACATAATGATAATTCCAGGAATTCACTCTTATGACTGCATTTAGGTCTGTGTGATGCTAAACCTTAGAATGGCTAGAATGCATTATCAATGTTTGGAAATAAGCTCATAAGGATGAACATAGATATATTTAATGGCTACTTCTTCTTGTGCATCTTTGAGACATTTTTATACATTCATGTTAAATACTTTCAAAGCATAACGGATGAATAGAAATGAATAAATGATAAATGCAAATGAACTTGACTATTATGTGTTTATATAAAGATTGTCTGCCATGTGTATGTAAACCTGCCAGGAGAGTTGAATCATGACTTGAGCGGTTCGTCTATAAACCTCACCCAGGTTCCGCCCCACAGGCCCAAAGCAAGGGTTGGGCAGTCTGCCCCACAGGCCCATTGCAAGGGTTGGGTCATGCAGGGGTGAGGGTCCCACCTAGGCATTCCAACCCACAGGCCCTAGATAAGGGTTGGGCATAGGAAGGTGGTAGACCGTAGGCCCTTAAGGGTTCCTCTCTCATGATGGGCTGAGTGACTCCTTTTATGTTTATTAATTTGTATGTATGATTATGTTTGATTTTGATATCTATATATTAATGCTAACACCTATGTTGTTAATGTGATGAATACAAATTCCAATCTAGGGTTATTGTATTAAAAGGACATTCATTTAAACAAAAGAAACCCTAAACCTAATCATCCAGCAAATTCTAGGGCAGACAAATGGATTTGAGGGCAAGTCCGGGTAAGAGACATTACAAAGCCACTTGGATATTTTCTAAGAAATTACCATATTTGGCATCAGGCAAGGTGTGCTTTAAACTTTAGGTCATGAGTTTCATTTGTGTAAGCAATGTGTTTGAAACCATAGATGGAAGACTCGCCAAAAACTCGCGAGTTTTTGAAAAACAAGTTTTTTTTCAAAATGCGTTTTTGGTGCAAGTACTCGCCTAGAAAAACTCGACCTCTTAGCAACAAGAAACCTGCAGCTGGAAAAAAGGCAATTTTGATTCATTTTTTGCGATTTGTGTGGTTTTGAAGGTCTTAATTTGGGTTTGGTGGCAAACCCAACGAGGGTCGTTGCCCCTCGACCTCACTGATGGCGTTACCCCCAAATCCCCACGAGGGGCACTGCCCCTCTACCCCACTGGGGGCGTTGCCCCCAATCCCCCACAAGGGGCGCTGCCCCCAAACCCCCATGAGGGGTGCTACCCCTTGACCCCACTAGGGGCATTGCCCCCAGACCCAAAAAGGGGTGTTTCCCCTCAACCCCGCTAGTGGCGTTGCCCCCAAACCCTCGCCAGGAGCGCTGCCCCTCGACCCCATTGGGGGCATTGCCCTCAAACACCCATTGAAGTCATTTGATTTTCTAGGTAATCTCCAAGTTCAAGTTTCCAAGTTTTCCTACAAGGCTTCATCTATAATATCGTCTAGTTCTACCTCTCCCCTAGTTTTCACTAGACATGGGCAAGAGGAAGATGTAAATTTGTAAAATATATTAAAGTAGTATTTACTTTCATTTTTACAAAAACAATTTGCTACTTTCATTTTGTTTCAGAATATCAACATTAGCGCATTCCACATGAGGATGCCATTTTGTACCCAAATTGGTTTCAAATCAATCAAATACAACTAGACTTAGCTTGTTTCTTTTATGTACTCATTTATTGACTCATTGGATGCATCTTATCATTGAATTTTGCCAAAAAAATGAGTTTTTAATGAAATTTAAGCGATTTTTTAAGTTGAGTTTTTTTCCAAACCGAGTTTTCCAAGCTTGCCGAGTACTTGCAATCGGCAAGTTTTTCAACTATGTTTGAAACTATGCATACTTGATTCCTCTTCTTTCCTTTCTCTGCAAGTTCATAGCTTTAAATACAAAAACACTTGTGGTAATTGTGATGGAATTGTAAATGGATGAGTGGGCATGGGAGCCCTTGATGCCCTTTTTTTGTCTATTTTAAAAGTAAAAAATGGTATGCATCCCAATTTCCACAAAGAACAAAGATGGCCAGGGAAAATCCCAACATCGCTATGTCCTAGAGACAGGAACTAGGGTGAGAGCAAGCATCCCCATGCATCCCCAATATAGCCCTATAAACCTTAACATACAAGAAAATCTATACATTATTGTTTGGAAGAAACCATCTGAACCAAGTACAAATTCAAATAGCCATGTGATGGAAAGAAAGCTCTCACTGAAACAAAGGCCATAATTAATGATCAGAATGGCTACGATTAGAGAGAAGAAGGCCTCCACACCCCTCAAGGTACTAATGACGATTTTGAGGCAATATTTCTTGTACGAAGGTATGAGATTGATGATGTGTATAGGCATGGGAGACCTTTGTAGTTGCAGGCAACCACACCCCTTCTCCCAAGGCCACTTGAATGTGTTGAATGGTATATATTTGTGGATTTCCATTATGCAAGGGGATAGAAAACAAGTTGTAGAGAAAAAACAAGAGGAAGAGGTTTCCAGGCTATTAGAGTTCATTTCCATCAAATGGGTAAGGCATTCTTGTATTGTAATTGTTATTAATCGATCATAAATTCACTAAGTCTGAAGTTCTTCTTTGTCAGATTCGATCTACAAGAGCAGAACATTTATCAATTTCAATGTCTCCTTTGTGGATCGGATCTGCATTAAGTATGTGAGAGGGAGACACGTCCCATTAGCGGACATGTCTCCACAAAGTGGAGGCATGTCCGTTCATGGGATGTGCCTTTTCACTTTAACTAAGCACCAGATCCTATAATCGGGTTATGTTAAGAAACATAAATGCTTAATAAGTTCGATTTGTATTTATCTAGCACAGATAAATAATATCCAATCTGGAAATGATCACCGATAATGATGCTCGATCGGGATCCTATATGAAACATAAGAAACCATTAATCTGCAAGTAAAATAACCTCTTCCCTGCAGATTGATAATATACTTGGAATAGCAGTTCGATCAAATAAGTGATCATCGATATCTTTATTTGACCAAAGCTACCATAATTCAACAGTAATCATTCAGGTTATGATTATTGTAATCCCAGAACATGCAGATCTTGTATCTCCTAAATATCTCCATGTGGATTGCATATGTTTCTGAAGATTTTATAAGTCTTCCTAATCACCTTTCAGTGTTTTAAAAATATTTTTTGAAAACTTTGTCATTCAAACAGCTATAAAACCCTTGTAAAGCTTTTGCAAGATACTTTTCCAAATTGGTATAAGATATATATGGGTTTATTCATGGATTACTAAGTTATGTCCATTTTAATATTATGCAATTTCATTTATCTGCTTACCTGCATGCATAGAATCTAGCTTATGTGTGAATTCAAAAAGATATAGTCTTTAGTGGTATATTGATTAAGGTATTACAAAGGGGATTCTTGTTATTGCATTCTTCAATGTATGAAACTTTCAAACTATATTCAGCCAACTAGATATAGGCACCTGTCTACTTCATGCTCAACCTCCCATCACACCAACACACCAAAAACAATTAAAACTAATTTTCATTTCATATTGTGTTGTTTCTGTTTCAAACACTTCCATGTCTACATGTGCATAATATCATTAAGGGTTGTCAAAGCCACATTTTTAGACACTCTAAATAGTCATTTATTTGTAATGTGCAAAACCTTGTATTGTCAAACAAACATTCAAATACTTAGTGATAGATAAATAGGAGTATACTATGCATTGGATATGGTTTGTGTCAAGGTATATGTCCATTTCCTATAATTTTATCTAGAGCAACACCTTAAGCAAGCCCCCCTTGGCCTAGCAGTCCCTGAAGTCAAAGGACTTATCCACCTTAGTAAATCGGTCCACAGTTGCCCTGTAAGTGTGAAGTCTTCTCCCCTAAGTTTGACACCCCTGGCACTCAAGAAAAACTTACCTTTTCAGATTTGAAACCTACAACCTTGAGCATCAACAAAATGTTGATTAAATAACCACAAAATAGGTGTGTGAATTGACATGCAACTTAGTAAATTCACCCTAGATAACCATTGCCATACAACCTTCCACACTCAACAAATCCACACAAAAGATATTTAATTGACAAGATATTAAACAACTTTATTATGCAATAATTCCACACATTTACAACCGTACAAATCATCTACATAGCCATCCTCTAAATATGACTAAATGAGATAAGGCTAGAACAGGGTGCAGCTGAAAGTAAACAAACAATCAACTCCCTAAACAAAAAATCTATTTAACTAGGTGGAAATGGTGTGGAAGGTAAACTTTGATGGGGCTTCAAAAGGAAACCCGGGACCCTCAGGGGCTAGTAGCATTGGTCGTGATTGGAGTGGAAATGTGCTGGCCTTAAGAGCGATAAAGTTGGAGGAATGGACTAACAATGTGGCTGAAGCAGCAGCAGCCTTAATGGCAATCAAGTTAGTCAAGAAGCTAGGGGCAACAAGGGTTCATTTGGAGGGTGATTCTTTGGTAATCATCCAAGCAATAATGAAAGGAGGTATTGATGCTTGGCATCTGCAGGGAGTGATTAGGAAAATCAATGAAGAACTAGCATTTTTTGATGACTTCAAGGTAAGTCATGTAAGGAGAGCTGGAAATATGGAAGCAGATACCCTCTCAAAATGGGCATTAACGTTTGCAGGGGTTGGTGAAATTAGAATTGAAGATTTTAGTCGAATAGTTTTGGAGGAAGATCCTAGTAATGCATTAAATATAGGAAGGAGTTAATGATAGAGAATAAAGGAATGATTTGAAATTCTCGAAGCAATTGAAGAATTGATGTTGGTTTGGTTGCCAACGCTGGACGTACGTTCAGCATTAATGGCGAAGGCTGGCAATGTGATGTGTATTAAAGATACACATTACGATTTTCTCAATGCTTCTCGGTTTTTGGTGGCAAGGAAAGAATTCAGCTTAGCGGAGGTAGGAAACTTGCAAGCTAGTGTGACAAAGAAGAAATGGAGGCTAATCTTTCATTGCAGTCAAGGAGGAAACTGAATCTTTTTTTCGGCAAAGCAACAGTGAAGAGGTTAAAAGGAATGTTCCTCTTCAAGGATGAGAAAGTGGCGCAATCAATCCAATTAATTCTGGGCAAAGGCATTGGAGACTTGAAGCATAGATACCGGACAAATATGGATGTATATTCATTGATCATGGCATGGGGCTTGGACTTGGGAGAGTTGGTGGAGGAGGTGAGAAAAGTGATGAAAGCTCTGGTGCACGAGGATTTCTTAGAGAATATGGAAAGTATCCTGGAATGGGCCATACCGAGCAAAGGATTGGACGTGAGTGAAGGTGTGGAAGATGAAGATTTTGAAGAAGCCGAGAAGAATCGTCCTTTTATCAAATGGCCAGAAGGAAGAATCAGAGCACAGTGGAGGGCAGGAGCGGACCGTGGGTGGAAAGCGCTAAAGCTCTGTGTGGAATTGATGGAGGTCGAGGAGGTAATTGAGGAACTCAAAGTCGTAGCTAGAGCGGAGATGCTGGAGAAGAAAGGGTTATGCTCTAGGAAGAAGCTGATGCAGATAATGGCAAAAAGTCCATTGTACCTATGTAGCACATCTGAAACCTCTACGTAACCATTAATGTTTAAATTTGGTTTTGTCTATTGTTTTTGTCTTGCTCTCTGAGCTAGAAATTATGGGGTTAAGCCCTTTTTTTATCGTTGAAATTATAAACAATATGGGGAACAAGCAATGGTTGTAAAAGGATCAATGTGTAATATTCAGAGAAATTTTGAGTCCTGTTATGTAATTTGTAGCGGTAGGAGGGAATTTTTTTGGAGAATTTGCTTGTTTAGCAGACAATCTTTGAAGGTAGCTGGTAGGGTTTGAATTTCAGAAGATTTTGTAAATTTTGATATATCATTAATAAAATAAACTATTATTATCGATCCAAAAAAAAAAAAGATGTAACTTATAAAGCATTTATTCACATTTGCATAATTGGTTTGATAACTGATAAAAATACTGACTTAGGACAAGAAATTAAAACCTAATTCTGAAATGGTAAAAGTTTTCATTATTAAACTGAAAAAGAGAGGTTACAAAATATATAGATTGGATACAAAATGTTGTAGACATTAAATGTCTAACTGCCGACTACTGTAGCAACAGTAGAAAGTCGATTACTGTAGCAACAGTAAAAGACAAAACAAAACAATACAAAATGACCATTAATATAAGTAGAACATATTCTGTCATGTCCCCTTCTCAGTGACATCTCTCGGAGTACAGGATTGGCCTATTACACGACCCTCGTAGGCTGATAGACTGGATAGAGGGTCACTTCGGAGCTTGGCTCAGCTTCAGTCAGCAGAGATTGATCAGTAGTCTTTCGTTTTGGCTCAATCGGAGACTTTTTGCAGAATTGCTATTTTTAGCAGTTCCTGGCAGGCAGTGTGGGACCCCTGCTATTTTTAGCGGTATGGCTTTGGCAGTATCCGGAATCACTTCAGAGTTCGTCAACATCAGACAGATCAGTAATCAGATGAGTAACGAGGGAGATATTAATATTTAATTATATTGATTAAATATTAATTATTTAATGATTTATAATATAAAGTTATAATGTTATATTATAACTTAAGTGTTTTGCCTTGAGGGGTGCGCCCATCATCAGAAGGGGCCAAAAGTGACAATTAAATTATATTAAAATATTCAGCTGTGACTATTGAAATATTAAAAGATTAAAATATGAATATTTCATTAAAACCCTATTCTTAAGGAAATCGCACTTTTCAGCATAAAGAGGGTTTTGCCTTGGGTTTTGAGCATTATGTTATTTTTGAATTGAAAATTGATGAAGTTTGATCAGAGCACGGAAGCCAAGGGTTTCAGTCTCAGAGCATTGGGGAACGAGCCATCTCCAGTGAAAGCAATTCAGAGGGTGTGAGATATCATCTGATTTATTGCCAGGCAAGAGATTTCTTCACTCAGAAGAAATTACAGAGCATTCACAGAGGTTTATATCTTCAGGTTTTCAGTGAGAGTTTATCCAGAGAAGTGATCCACAGTAGGGCGCCTATTTTGTTTGAATCTGGAGATTCTTAGAAGGGCCGTACATTTTTGTTTATTGCTGCTGTTGTACCTGGCCGTACCATTCTGTACCAGGCCGTACCTCTCCACAAAGGGGCGTACCTCCTTCCAGAAGCAAATCGCCTACTTCAGCATCAGTCTGCCATTACCAGTTTGGGCGCATATCTTCCTGGCATCATTGAGGGTCACCAGACGGAGGGAGAAAGGAGTGATCATTGCAGCCGTACCAGATTTCTTCATCTACAGCTCGCTGATTTTACCAGGTTTTCTCAATAAAAATTATTGTTTTCTTATTGCACGTTATCAGACATTTATTGTAATCATCCTGGAAGAGTAATAAATGATCTGGCATAAGTATTTGCATTGCATTCAGTAGATTTTCGGAGTTAGATAATTTTATTGAATTTATTTCAATTATTTGCAAAAGTTGTACCATTCATTTATTGTTCAAAAACTCAAAAATTGCAAAAAAACCAAAAACGTCAGAAAAACATAAAACTTCAGTCAGAATCAGTATCAGGGGGAAACAAGGGTTTCTACATATTCTAACACCCTCCCTTAATGGTCAATCTGTCAAAAACACCAAGTTGCCCCCTGAATGTGACAAATTTATCCGGGCTCAGAGACTTGGTGAGAATATCTGCAGTCTGATCCGCCGTCGGAACATACTGCAGCTGAATTGATCCGTCTTCTACAAGCTTGCGGATGTAATGACAATGAAGTTCGACATGCTTGGTACGTTCATGGAAGACGGGATTTTTGGCCAGTTTGAGCACCCCTTGGTTATCAGTGTACAAGGGAGAAGGTCCTGCTTGTGACATGTGCATGTCAGAAAGCATCCGACAGAGCCAAACTGCCTCACATGCTGCTTTAACTGTTCCTCGATATTCGGCTTCGGTCGAGGAAAGAGCCACTGCTTGTTGCTTCTTGCTGGTCCATGTTACAGCACTTGTACCCAAACTGAATACATATCCAGAAGTAGATTTTTTGTCATCCACTGAACCTGCCCAATCTGAATCTGTATACCCAATCAACTTTGGATCCTTGCATCTGCCATACAGAATGCCATAATCTGAAGTGCCCTTAACATATCTCAGCACTCGCTTCGCTGCAAGCCAATGATCAGCTTTTGGAGTTGTCATGAAGCGAGAAATGTAGCTCACTGCAAAACTGAGGTCAGGTCTAGTGGCAGTGAGGTAGATGAGACTGCCTACTAGTTGCTTGAATGTCGTTTCATCAACCGGAGATGAATCAGAGTTGGCTAATAACTTCAGCCCCTTCTCCATAGGTGTGGAGGCAGGTTTGCAGTCCTGCATCCGAAACTTGTCAAGCAGACACCGAGCATATTTTGACTGAGAGATAAAGATACCATCAGCGGTCTTCAATACCCAAACAGTAATGGAGAAGCCCCAAATCTGTCATGTCAAAAGCCTGACACAAATCCTGTTTGATTGCTGCAATCAAATGTGTTGAACTGCCAGTAATGATCAAGTCATCAACATAGATAACAAGAAACAAAACATCATCACCAGAATGTTTGACATACAAATTAGTGTCAAAAGGGCTGCGCTGAAAACCATGATCAACCAAGTACTGATCAATCTTGATGTACCATGCACGGGGAGCCTGTTTCAGTCCATAGACTGCTTTCACGAGCCTACATACCTGATGTTCTTTTCCGGCAACTTTGAAACCAGGAGGCTGCGTCATGTAGACTTCTTCCTGCAACTCACCGTTGAGGAAGGCACCTTTGACATCCATTTGATGAACTGTCCATCTGAATTGGCCTGCAATAGCAAGAAGAAGACGAATTATGCTCATCTTGGCAATAGGAGCAAAAGTCTCCTCGTAGTCAATGCCCTCCCGCTGTGTGAATCCCCGAGCAACTAATCTTGCCTTGTATTTATCCAAAGTGCCATCAGCATGATACTTGACCTTATAAACCCATTTGCAACTAATAGGTTTCTTCCCAGGAGGAAGATCAGAGAGATCCCAAGTGTGATTCTTCAAAAGACTATGGTATTCGGACTCCATAGCCTTTTCCCACTCTGGAATCCCTTTAGCCTCGGAATATGTATGAGGCTCATAGATGTTGTGTAAGTTGGCCATAAGAGCAAAATTGACTGTGTGTTGTTGCTTGCTCTTGCTGCGAGTTGATCTACCCTCAACGAGTTCATCATTATGAAGATCGCCGATAGTCTTGAGCCACCACTTAGGCCGATGAGTAGAAGTACCAACATCTGGAGTAGGAGAAACAACATCTACTGGGATGTCTAGAACATCATCATCTGGATGTGAATCCTGAGGAGAATCAGGTGGTGCTATATCATGAGCGGTAGACTCCTCATCTTCAGAGTCGAAATGCTCTGAAGCCCTCCCATCAGGGGAACCAAGAGGAAGACGAACACCATCATCAGGAACCTGCATAGGCTGATCCTCAGGGCTAGTAGTAGGAACAAATGGACCAGTAGTCTCATCAATCACAACATCACGACTGAATATGAGACGGTCTGTCTCCACATCAATCAACCTGTATGCCTTGTGATTGTCGCTGTAACCAGTAAACATAAGTTTCTGGCTCTTGGAGTCCAACTTGGCACGCTTGGCATCTGGAATCCATACATGAGTGGTAGAACCAAAGACTTTCAGATGGCCCACTTTAGGCTTACGTCCTGACCAGACTTCTTCTGGAGTCATCTTCTTAACGGCCTGTGTAGGTGACCGATTCAAGAGGTAGATGACAGTATAAACGGCTTCAGCCCAGTATTTCTTAGGTACATGGCGATACTCCATCATAGAACGAGCGATTTCAGTAATGGTGCGATTCCTACGTTCAACGACACCATTCTGCTGAGGAGTGTATGGTGTGGTGAGTTGTCATTTGATGCCGTGTGTAGCACAAAAAGTAGAGAAGTCAGTGGAACAAAACTCCCCCCCATTATCTGACCTTAGAGTAACAATGTGAGAACCTGATGCTTTCTCAACCAAGGCCTTATACTGCTGAAATGTACTAAACACATCTGATTTATGTTTCAAAAAATACACCCACATTTTCCGACTGAAATCATCAACAAATAATAAAAAGTACCTGGACCCAGTAACAAATGGAGTGTTCATTGGTCCACATACATCAGCGTGAACCAATTGAAGTACCTTGGAGGCTCGCCAAGAATCACCATCCGAGAATGGTGTCCGATGCTGCTTCCCAACTTGACAAGCGCCACAAACTCCATGATTTTGAGTTTGGATCTCAGGTAGACCAGCAACCAAACCCTCCCGAGACAATTGAGAGAGATAGTGCACGTTCAAGTGCCCATACCGCTAATGCCAAAGCTTGCTGATGGAAGTACTCCTTGCCGCCAAAGCGTGCTCCTGAGAATCACCGGAATCAGCAAGTCTGTACAGACCATGATCCTCAAGTCCCATAGCAATTGTAGTACGAGTCGCCTTATCAACAATGTTACAAGTGGACGAACTGAATATAAACATCGAGAAAGAGTAAATTTCTTCCTCCAGAGTGAATCTGAACATTGCCCTTACCAGCAACTGTGTACTCTTCGCCGCCGCCAAAAATCACTGAATCAATGAATGGTTCAAATTTGGTGAACCAATCTCGACGATGAGTAAAATACCGAGAAGCCCCTGAATCGATATACCAAGCGGAAGATTGGACTGGATCTGCAGTTCTCTTGGCCATAAAAGCATAGAATGCAGACTCTTTCTGCTTGGTGTGCTCCACAACATTTGCCTTTTGTTGAGACCCTCCCTGCTTCTTTTGTTCAGAAGCCATCCGAATTCGCCAATCAGCCTTCATATGACCAAATTTATGGCAATAATTGCACTGAATGTTCTTTTTCTTCTTGCTGTCCTGAGAAGAACCAGAGCCTTTCGGCTGAGAAAATTGAGCCTTCCCTTTCTTCTTAGCAAAATATTTGGAAGAGAACGCTTGCTCTGAGGAGGTAGAACTGGTACTATTTCCAAACTGTTGTCGCCATCGATCCTGCTGCAAAAGCTTGTTGCAAAGATCGTCAAACTTGAGATCAACATTGGTGGAGGTGATATTCAGCGTCTCGATGAAGTGCTCATACGAACGCGGAAGACTCTTCAGAGTAATGACAACCATGTCTTCTTCCTCCATTGTGCGACCAATCACCTCCAACTGATCACGAATGTCCTTGATCTTCGTGAGATGTTCCTGTAAGGACATTTTCTCATCCATCATGATGGAAAAGAGCATGTTCTTGAGAAAGAACGCTCTGCTCTTGTCGGAGGTTTCATGAAGGGCTTTCAAGTGATCCCAAATTTCTGAAGCAGTTTTGCCAAACGATACCTGAGGTAGCTACTCATCCGTGACGGAGAGTTTGATGAGCATGACAGCTTCTCGGTTGCGTTCATCCCATTTGTCCTGGTCCTTTCCGACTATAGTGGGACGAGGCGAGTTCCCCAAAATGATCTGATCAAGGCAACGATATTCGAATATCATAATCATGCGCTGCTTCCAAGTGTTGTAATTCTTCCCGTTAAACTTCTGCCTGCTTTCGAGCATTATGTTCGTGAGAGATGCCATCACGTACCTTGCGGTCAAACAGGTGAAGGCAAGATAATGCAAAGAAAACAGAAATACAGAAACCAAACACGGATTTTGAGGTTTTACTGAAAACCCAGAAAAGATAAATAAAAACCCAGAAGGATGGAAGAATACCCAAAAAAAAATTGACAACACAAATTTCGAGGCACGGAAAACAAGGTACCCAGAAAAATCTAGGGACAACCCAGTTGAGATCTCGCAAAACCCAAAAAGAATCTGCGATTAGAAAAAATATTCAACTTCAAACTAAGGCACAAATTTCGAGGTACCCAGAAAAAATGGGCGACGACCTAGTTGAGATCTGGGAAAACCCACAAGGAATCTGGTCTCAGAAAAGAAAAGGAGTTGAACAAACAGGTGAAAACCCTAGTCGAGTTTCAGAAACCCTTGGCCGCCATTAAAAAACCAGAAAAATGCAGAAAATGTCTTCAAAACACAGCTACGTCCTTAGATCTTCAGAAAAAACGGGATTAAGTAGCTTCAAAATCATGCCACCAGAAAGAGAACAGAATCGTGTTCTTAAATCATGAGAAAAACGTGTGGATTATAGACAGAAATCGTGGGTTGCAAAAGAAACGCGAAAAACACAGGAGACAAAGTCTGAAAGTCGTGCAAGGAAAGAACACGCGCCCAGAAGCCACACGGGCAGAGATGGAGGCAAATCCGCAGCCAGAGAAGAATCGCGCCCAGCAAACACAAAAAAAACGCCTTCAAACAAACGTGACTTGAGGAAAATTGCACAGAAATGAAGGTCGGGCCAGAAACACCAAACCAGAAAACGCGAACACAGCCACGAATCAGGAGCCCAGAAAAAAGAAAAAACACAGAAAAACCTAGCTTGAAAAATTCGAATTATGACTTCAGTCAAGACCACGAATTTTTAGGGTTTTTTTCTTTTTCTTTTCACTGCTCTGATACCATGAAATGGTAAAAGTTTTCATTATTAAACTGAAAAAGAGAGGTTACAAAATATATAGATTGGATACAAAATGCTGTAGAC
The DNA here is from genome assembly GCA_007115665.2 of Sequoiadendron giganteum. NCBI lineage: Eukaryota > Viridiplantae > Streptophyta > Pinopsida > Cupressales > Cupressaceae > Sequoiadendron > Sequoiadendron giganteum. The sequence goes on from CM021100.1 coordinate 463,753,901, forward strand.
ATTAAATGTCTAACCGCCGACTACTGTAGCAACAGTAGAAAGTCGATTACTGTAGCAACAGTAAAAGACAAAACAAAACAATACAAAATGACCATTAATATAAGTAGAACATATTCTAACAAATTCTAGTGTGTATAAATGCATAGTCACTAACATCAACCCTTAATATTAATTTGGTCAATATATTCTTATTAATATCAGCAAGTTTTTCTAATTTTATAATTGTTTTTAAAAATATTAATAATATTAATTTGATCAATAATAATATATTTAATATTGTTATAATTTCTAGAGCTATCATCCATTGTAAAAAATACCAGACCATAATATTAATCTATTAGATATTATGATAACAATTACAAAGAGGTTCATCTCCTTTATAGAGTTTGAGAGATGCAACCGACAAAAATAAATGTGACATTTGTAATAGATTCTAAAAGCTAAAAATAGCAAATACTAACTTCTAAAAGCTAAAAATAGCAATACTAACAAACCACTTAAGTCATTAAGATAACTTTACTACAAAAGTAAGCCCTATCTTCTAATACCCCTCTTAAGGCTTACTACAGTAGAAACAAAGCAAACTTACATAATGACAAACAAACTAACAATGCTCAGAACCATGTATTCTTCAAAAGTTTTTCTTTGAAAACAAATCTTAGATTACCCTCATAAAAGTGTGGCTACCAAGCTAAACTCCTGAGTTTCCAGATTACCACCTCCCCAAACTCCTAAATCATGAATCTCCCAAATAATTGAACAATCCATATTGAGCAACATCCACAATGCTCTATCAAGTTGAATCATAGCCCTCATAAGGGTATGACTCCCAAAATCCACAATCTCCCAAACTATCTAGGAAACAATCCATGTTGAAGAACAATTCGATGGATCAAAGAATGGAGAAGAAAAGAGGCTTTAGGTGAGTTTGCATGATGATCTACGAGATGAGCATGCAAAAGAACAAGTAGAGTCTATCATAGTTTAAATACTCGGACTCGGAGAGCACTCGACAAGCCCAAAACTTTTCACTCGACAAATACTCGGCAACTTAAAAAGTATTTAAATATAATATATAACTTAGTATATATAATAAACTAACTATATTTTGTATATATTAATATAGCTTTGTTAGTAGACCGGTATATATATAATCTATAGTATATATATTAAAATATTTTAAAGTTCTATCATATATATAAAATATAATATAATATAAATATAATCTATAGTATATATATATTATAAATATTTTATATTTATATTTATAATATTTAAAATTTTATAATATATAAACTATTTATAATATTTTAAAATTTTATAAAATATAAAATATAATATATAATAATAAATATATTTATGATATAGTACATACTATAGGACTTGGTGACTTTTCAAGAAATAAGCTATATTTTAAAGCAAAAGAATTTGAGAAAACCTATTTTCGGCTATATTGAAAGGCAAAAGCAAAGCTATGATGATTTTTTATTTTGTTGTTGCAAATCATGATAATTGTGGGCGTCATCATTTGGCAGTAGAACTCGCTCCATCGAAATCCCCTAGCTGGCCATACATGTAGAAAACAAGACGACGTCACAAGGTCCATTCCCAATGCTGCGAAAATCCTCCCACACAAAGGACAGCCACCACACTATTGTCAACATAGCCGCCTCCTTATTAGGAAGCCATTTCCCATTATTTGCCCTTTGGAGGGCACGCAACTACTTTTCTATTGCATTTATGTATTCCTGCAAAGCAAAAAACTCATCCACATCATTGTTCTTGGCATCCCCTTCCTCATAATTTGATCAACAATTATTCTGCTACAGTGAATCCGCAAGTAAAGGTAGAAAATACTCGGCTCGGCATTTTTTGCGCGATTAATCGCCGAATATGTAAACAAAGGAGTCTATTACTCCTACATTAAAGAGATCTACAAGACAACAGAATCCATTTGATAGGTATTGCCCTATGGATTTATGTTGTATATTTAATTTGTTGATTATCGATGATGAACCTAGATCTTCCAAGGAGGCGTTCTCTTTTGCAGATAGTGAGTCTTGGATGCAAGCCATGCAAGAGGAGATGATGACCTTGGACCATTGTGACACCTAGGCTCTTGTTAGTTTGTCCAAGGGAAGAAAAGTCGTTGGTTGCAAGTGGCTATAAAAAAAAAAAAAAAACTGGTGTAGATAGTCAATTAAAACAATACAAGGCCAAATTGGTTGCCAAAGGTTATTCCTAGAGAAAGGGAGCTTATTTTAGTGAAATTTTCTCTCATGTCGAAGGTCCACTATTGGTTATGTACTTTCTTTGTTTGGATATGCAATAAGTTGGATGAGTAAAAGGCAACCTACGATTGCTTTGTCCACCACCAGAGCAAAATATATGGTAGCTAGACATGCCTCTAGGGATGCAATTCGGTTACAAAGACTTTGTATGAGTATTGGGTTTGATTCCAAGATTGGTAGAATTGAATTTGACAATCAAAGTGCTAATTGTTTGACTAGGAATCCCATCTATCATGCTTGTATCGAGCATGCTGATGTTGAATATCAATTTGTGCAAAAAAAATAAGAGAACAGTAAATGTCTTGTTAGAAAATGTTGACACTCTAGATAATGTTGCAGATTCACTTACAAAGCCAATGACCACAAATAAGTTCTAGTGCAAGAAGGTTGTAAACTCCACATTTTAAAATGGTATTGTAATTATAATTAATAATAATAAAAATTAAAATATAATATAATTATTAAATATAAAATTAAAGTTTAATTTTATTAAAGGTCAAGGGGCATGTGAAGAATCATGACTATTAAAGGAAAAAGATATATGAGACACACCAAACAAGAAGTAATAACCAAAAAAGCATAAATCCTCAAAAACTCGCAAAAATCTTCGATTGAAACAATTTTTTTCCCAAAAAATCCCAATTTAATGAATCATGAATTTCAACGATTTCTAAGGGTTTAAATCACGAAGAAAAAAAACGTGAAAAAATTGCCCAACCAATCATGAAACCCTAACCACACAAAATCGTTATTTAATCAAATTTTTTTGTTGATTTTCAACACAAAGTTGAGTGTTGGCTGCTAGGATGCCGTTCACCATCAAAGATTCACTAGATTTCATTAGGTTACTAAGGCAAATTGCAAGTAGGCGACCTTGAATGGACGTATATTTCTACATTTGATGTTAGGGACATTAAGATGGAATAGTTAAGAGATGTATTGCTTTTCTCTCTATATTCCACACTATTGTCTACTATTTCCCACTAAATCCAAAGACACAATTTAATGGGAAATAGTAGACAATATTATAAATACTAAGTAAGGCTTCTATCTTTCTTTTTTTAAATATTTGAACCTTATAAGAGTACTTGCCAAAAGTAAATATAGAAAGCCAAACTAAACTAAAACAGAACTCTATTGACTTGATATCAACCTAAAGAGGTTTGTTTTCTTTGAGTTCTTGTGATCCAAACTATTCAAAAGAATTTTATCATTTCAATTGTCAACAATAATACCAAGTTGGTTGTTTAGATTATCGAGGTTAGGTTGGGACAAATTTCTTGTTCAGATGCTAAGAAAGTGTGATAATTTTGAGTTTCAATCTGACACTGGCCATCAAGTTTTAATGACAAGCGGAATGGGTAACTACAATTGTATAATCAGATGGGAAGCATAAGTATATAGACATTGTGGAATCAGAAGCGGAATGGTTATTATCAAAAAGATAAAAATCAGCTTGTAATGCTGAAAAAAGTGAATTGTAGTAGTATTTTATATCAAAATGAAGGATCGTTTTGGTTATATTTAAATTTCCTATATATTCTACAGGCTTAATGCTTTCTTAATTTGAAATAACCTGGGCTAAATTATCATGCAAAAAAAATTCACTTTCACAATTTCATGTGCACAAACATTTCATCAAACAATTGGCCAATAACCTATTCTGGGATAGTTCCACTTGATTGTAAAGAATTTGCATTTTACAACAAAAATGTTTTCCAAAGACACATATGCAAATAATAATTAAATGTAACCACAGATAATTTATTTTATTTCAACAGAAGATTAACCCAATCTCAAAATTTGTAGTTTAGAACAGATATTTCCAGAATTCACAGGATAGAAAATACCCAATAAATAATGGCTGACCTGAATAGAGCTAATTCCTATATCTTTGAGCAGCACCCTTTTAATTATTTACCATCAGCTAAAGAGGTGCCTTGGATCCTGTTGACGTGTGTTTTATGACAACACCAACACAGAATAAAATGTCCAACGGTCACTCTATTCTCTCTTGATCAAAGTGTTCCGCATGCTAAGATTGCATGAAAGTTCATGCGTTCAACTCCAAGGTTCCTTTTATTGCGAATAGACTCAATTGGCTGATGTGAATATGCTGGGTATTCAAGGGGACTTACGTAGTTGTTCGATTTTGTGAAGCAGTCAAGACATGAATGATTTGACAATATTGCTCTGATTCCTGAGTTAACCGAGAAAATACTGAATTGAAAAGGAATAGGGGTAGGAATTCTACAATCTATTTCTAAAAGGTGGAATGTGACGATTAGCTTCAACAATCTTCAAACCAAACTTTGTTTCGCCTCCCCTTCGGACAACTCTGACAAAGTTGGTGCAATCTTCAAAGGATGAATAAGATATTCAAATTGTGATTCAACATGCGCACCCCATCACAACGATGCAAGTGAACACATACGAATCACAATTGAAGTTAGGTACTGAAATTCCAGTTGACCATGCAAGGTAGACTTACCGTCAGCAAGCCCGCCAGTGGTATGGATAGAGGAAGACTTGTCCAAACTGAACACCACACTCCACAATTAATGACTACTTGCATGAAATAAAAGTCTATTTTACTCTATCAACTTTGAATTGGAAAGATGAAATGGCCTTGCTAGCTACTCATAACAAAGAAGAAATCACCAAGCAATGAAACTCTTTGTATTATGAAAAGTGTTCACAACAACCGTTTACAAAACTTTCAAAGGAAAGTTTTCTTCCCTCCTCAATCTAAGCTAATTTCTAAGCTAAATGCTATATGCTTTCTACTCTCTAGCTCTGATTCAACTCTTGATCTAATGTCTAATTCTAATAATTTACAAATGAGGGGGGATGCCCCTTTTATAATAAGTCCAATTCAGTGGACGGTTCAGATCTAATTACAATAAAGGGCTCAAATTGAGCCACCTATGCCCTAATTAGGGTTTCTGCCCTAAAAACCGCCACGGAGAGGAGTGGGCAATAAATGCACAGAATATTCTCCACTCCTCTGCAGGAACCATAATGAGCAATTAATGCCCATCACCATCTTCTAGAAGATTCTCGTCCAGCAGAGCGTTCCCGTTGTCCCTCTCCCAAACAACAAACTCGATCAGACGGGCCAACACTGCCTCAACCTCCTGGACTGAAATTGGCAGGATATGGTTGAGTTGAAATTCCAAGACTGCCACCGTCTGTCCGTATCAGGTGTAAGACTTTCTCCAAGCCACCAAGGCCTCCTGTGTGTTCTGAATTATACTAGAGAACGTGGAGATGTTCTCAAAGTCATCCTGGACAAATGATCTTACTATTGAGAAGAAGGGAGTCAACCTATCCCTCAAACCACCTACAGTGATCTCATCCGGAGCCAACCTCCTAGCAAATATGGCCTCCAAGGTATTCAGGATTCTATCCAAAATATTGTTCATCGCCTTCCTGACCCTAGCTGAATCCGCCCATGCCGCATCATGGAAACCACGGCCTATGACCACCGAGGAGTACCAGCTAGTGAAATCGTACCTATCACCCTCCTGGATTACACCCCCATCCACCAGGGTGTGCAAAGGCATGTTCATCAAAGCCACTAGACGAAGAACAGTCTTCGTTTGATAAATCTGGGTCTCACTCCAGGTTTGATCCACCATGTCCATGCGTGCCAAAACATTCGAGGCTTACTGGTAAGCATAAGCAAGATCCTCCATGAATTTCTCAGTCTCAGCCTGAACATGACCAACCCACTTATCCGCTTTCGTTTCCATTTTCTTCAGATCCTCCAAGCCAACAACTGACTCTCTCAGAAGCTCAGACAGGGGTTCAACCACAGGGTTTCCTTGTTCACCTGGATGCGCAAGGTCCTGCACATATGCTATCAAAGTATTATGCTCCTTCTTCAACCTCTTGTACTTTCCTTCCATACAGAGCAACTTATCTTTCAATGCCTGATAGGAGTTATCGAACTCCTCGATAATTTGGTCTCCCGTAGGACGACCCAACTCTACGGTGGTGATCACATAATTCTTGGGCCTTTCCTCAGTTCGATCACACTCCTCCCTTGGGACAGCAACCTAGAGTGTGCGAGAGCCTGACTCATCAGTCAAAATCTTTGAAAATTTCCTGGCTCTCTTCTTTTTCGAAGGTGCACTGATCCTCTTGAGGAATTCTTCCATCTCTACTGCCGGATCGGTATCATCCTCAGGATCCCTTCTCATTCTGTCTGTAAGCCAATCCGGCACTGTTTGCTGTGGATTGCAAATGACGAGGGGTTGCTCCTCCGTTGCCTCCTCGCGTATTTCTTCTCTTCTGACACTGTTATGTTCTGGCTCATCAATATCCACGAGCTGAGTGTCTCTGAAACCTTGGGTCCCTTGCTCTGTGTTCTCTTCCTCTTCCAATGTCACATCCAAAATTTGTTGGAAACGAGTATCGGCCGTTGTTTCCTCCTCCTCTTCCTGTTGGCCTCCTCCTCTGGGTGCACTAACACTCAGGCTGTCTGACTCTCTAATGTTGGGCTGATCAACTTCCCCAAGCTCTTGCTCCTCATTCAATCTCGCCCTCTGATCGACAAATAGTGAAACTACTCTCAAACTTGAAGACTGAGTTTGTGAGTGCGCGGGTGATGCCTGCTCCATCCTCAAAGGTATTGGCTGGGTCGGTGCTTCCTCTTGTGCCTCTGCAGCTTGGGCAATCTGCTTTCCTCTTCTCACTGTTAGTGGCCTTTGATCGCCCATCAAGTCATAAGTAAGGGCCACTGATCTACTCTTGAGTCTGCACACGTGCCTATCGACCCAAGCCCTTGTGAAAGTCATCACCAGTATAGAAAGCGTGTCCAAGTCCATGATTTCTGGCTCGGACCAATCAGGTGGTGGGACCGGAGTATTTCTCACTGACTCATAGTCAGGCTGTATAACGTTGACATCTTCCTCCACCTGGTCGAGAACTGGAATGACTTCACACTCCCTGATCAACTTGAGGGGGAGCCTAGAAAACATCCTTTTCCTTATTTCAAACTCATCAACAGCATTTGCCCAAAAATCCTCAATGTGAGCCTTGTGTCGATACTGAACGTTCTACACCATTCGGATGTTTCTGTAAGGATCGAAATCCTGCCTGCCTGTGTGATACGAGAGATGAAAAAATTGCAGCTCATCCTCCGCCTCTCGAGCTGCCTGCAGGGAGGGACACACCTCACTGGAATTTCCCATGGCGATAGGAAAGTCAAGTCCACCCTTCTTCTTCTTCTTCTTTTGAATCCTATCATAGGCAATCAATTGCCTAGATACCTCTAGCATTACTATATTATCGGTGGGGTACCTCGGCAACCGGCATGGATACGAAGTGAACCCCTGCAGCCTAATGTATGTGAATTTCTCTATCAACGCCTGTGCCTCTTTTGATATTCTTTGTTGCATTCTCTGTTGAAGGGTCCCTGTAATGTGCATTGTGAATGCATCATTTGCCCGCTTGTAGCTGGCAGGGTTAGTCAAATGTAACTGCGTGCAGGCTTCATGGATCTTGAACTGGTCAGGTGCACAGCCGATTGGTTCCTTGTACGTGATCCCTCAGTACTTGGTCATCCTAGCCAACATATATATCACGTACAAGCTCATATAAAAGGTTTTCGTCCTCCTCAGGCTCCTAAACTGTTCATCAATATTGTCACTAATCATCCTAGCCCAATCAACGCACTCCTTTCCCTCCAAGATGATCTCGATGAAGTAGAACATCCAAGGTTCAAAGATGTAGGCCTGCGCACTCCCATTTATTCGACTAAGCATCATTATCAAGTCGCAGTATTCTTGCTTCACATCCTCGGCAATTATCTGCTTCGGGAGTTTAGTGCGGGGTGGCTTTGGCTTCTGCATCCAGACTCTGTTGATGACTGTAGCAACCCTTTCGAAGGAGGAGGAGTAGATTTTGTTCGCCCTTTCCTTTGTTCTGTATAACATCCTCTCGGAAGTAGGAACTCCAAATGCCTCTCCGATAGCGTCTGGCGTGAAGTTGGCAAGCAATTTGCCATCTGGAGAGACAATGGTTCTACGCTCCGGCTTGTAGTAATTTGTGCATTCCATGATTAATTCCGGACACTGGATTGCTGGTGGAAAACTAGCAGCCACGTAGATCCCACTTTTCATAATATTATGTGTCGTGACTGACAGTTGATGGCCCCTTAGCCCGAACATCCTTGATTTGAGCGCACTCAAATTAAATGACCCGAGGTTGGTATCATTTAATCCCGCCAACTTTGAAGTAATTGCTGACTTCGGCAAAAATGGCTTGGCAAGCCTTTTGATCATTGCCTGTCGGGATGAGCTTGCCTTGCCCGCTTCGGTATTTGCAGCTCTGCCTGCAGCTTTGCTTGTTCCTGCAACATCTTTTGCTCCAGCCATCTGCAAAAATAAAATAGAATAATAAGTTAGACTACAGAAAAATAAAACAATTCCCGAGATGGCTGTGAGTACGAAGTTAGTTTTGAAAATGAAATTCTTCAACATAAATTTCTAGCTCCAAACCTCAAACTATATAAAATCTTCCGAGCTTAGAAAGAAGCTTTCAGCAACTTCACTTCCGACTGGTGAAAAAAAATCACAGCAAACTAATGACTTTCAGCAAGTAGCTAATTTCTCCAGCACAAATAATTCGAACTTTTGACTCTACTTTGTCAACTTCAACCTTTAACTTCAGCAGTTAGAAGAATAAAAGCCACCAATAATTACAAGAACTCCACCACTTTCAACTCCCAACAATTAATTTCTTCAGCACTTCGACTTTCAGCAACTTGAAAATGAAGATCTCCAAGAAAATAAGAAATCTTCTACAACTTCGAAAATCTGCAGCAACTCCAACAATTTGGAAATAAAATCTCAGCTCTCCAGTATGGCACTTCGAAATTTGCAGCAACACACTCTCAGCTCTTCGAAAAAAAAATACTCTCAGCAACTTCGTACTTAGAAAATAAAAACTCAAGCTCACTTTCAGCAACCTCGAAAAAGATTTCAATCTCTCACAAAATTCTTCACTTCAGCAACTCAAAGCACTTCAAAATGTGTGAAGAAATGAGAGAAATGAGGTTGTTTAAATAACTCATCATGAAGAATCCTGCCAAGTAGTGCCGGAGTTATTTTTAGCACCTTCATTAATTCACCACTCTCTCCACTTAGAATCTTCTATTTCAGGCACAGTAGTGGGCTAGTCGTAAGTCAATCATCATGGCAGTTGCCATTAATGAGGATTCTTTCCTTGCAAAAATTTGAATTTTTCCCTCTAGTCTGCCAGTTAACTCTCAATAATTTAAACAACTCGTGAGAAAATCACTTGACTTGATTGAAAAATCCACTTTAAAATCCTCGCAGTGTTTAATTAAATTCAATTCGAAAAAATTTGTGGGAGTTGTAAATTCATTTCCAACCTGTTAAAATGTCTGTCATTTAAATCTTCAATTTCATGAAATTTTCCTTAGACATTTTAAATCTTCTCTTTAAAATATTCAACTCCGTTGATCTGAAATCACTTGCTCGCTCAAAATAATCCATCCTCTGAGATTTAATTTCTGTTAGGAAAATAATCTAGGCAAAACAAATCCCCTTTGAAAATATTAAAATTTTCCCTTAGAAAAATAATTTAAAACTCTATCAACTCATGGGTGCATTTTAAAGAGGTTCATTTAATTTTCCACTTGACATGGAAAAAATACTCATCAATGTTCATTCTCCCCTTTTAAAAAAAATATTTCATCACTTAGCCCACTTCATTTAAATGCCTTTGGAAAATTTAAAATTCATCCATATCAAGGGCGCATTTTTCCTTAGTGAAATTTTTTCACTTAGAAAATATTTCTAACATTTTCTTCCTTGGCGCATTTCCCTTCAGTGAAATATTTGTCTCCATGCCTTAGGAATAAAATTTAAATCCCTCTCATTTCTTGAGCGTATTTCTTCTTGGTACCTTTTAATTTCCATGTCTTAGAGGATTTTCAAATCACCCACAAGCTGGGCGCACTTGATATGCTAAGCTTTCACCTTGCCTTAGACGTTTTTCACTTAGAAAATTTTCATGCTTCACCTTTACTTGAGGGCGCATTCTAGAGGGTCTACTCTCATTTTGCCACTTAGAAAATTTTCAAGTGACCATCTTACCCTTGGGCGCAAATTAGCCTAGAGGCTTTCACTTTATTTTCCATGGACTTTGAAATTCTCTACTTGCTTGATTTAGGCTTGGGCGCATTTGACATAGCCCACTTCCATTTCGCAATGCCTTCGCATTTTTTGTGTTAACTTTTCCATGGTGGGCGCCTTTGATGTTGCTAGCTTTCAATCTATGCCTTGGAAAAACATTCACTTACCTCTAAAACAAGTTGGGCGCATTTCACCCTTGATGCTTTCATACACCTTAGAAAAATTCCCTAGACTCCTAGCACAATGGTGCATTTCCATGGTGGAGGTTTTGTTTGATGGGCGCATATGAGGTACCATGCTTTTACTTTAAATGCCTTAGGTGATTCATGTCCTCTTCAATTTAGCTTGGGCGCATTTAGCCCCTTCAACTTTTATTTCCATGACTTAGAAAATTTCTAAGTACTCAACTTTTACCTTTGGCGCAAATGAGGTAGGCAACTTCTATTTCTAATACTTGCACGTTTTTCATGTGTTCACTTCCATCCCCATGCCTTAGGCGTATTTAACCTTTTCACTTGAGATGGGCGCATTTCAGCAGTGGAGCTCTCACTTGAGGATGCATTTCATAGGGGCTGCTTGTATATTTTCATACTTAGAAGAATTCCGCTTTCTTTCTTGGAGGTGGGCGCATATGTATATGAGAGCTTTCATTTGAGGGCGCCTTTGGAGGTAGCCACTTTTGTTTTTACACTTAGGCGTTTTCAACCCCTTACTTACCTTGGGCACAAATTAGAGGTCTTACTTCCATTTTTGCCTTAGGCGTTTTTCACTTTTTCTCCTTCTTGAGGGCGCATTTGCTAGGCCAAGCTTTCATTTGAGGGCGCATTTGCTAGGGTGAACTTTCATTTTAAACTTAGGCGTTTTCCACCCTCTTAGTTTATGGGCGCATTTAGCATGGTGGGCTTCAAGTTGAGGGCGCAAATGGCATGGGTAACTTTTATTTTATGCCTTAGAATGTTTTGAGTGGCTCACACCTCAACTTGGGCGCATTTTGATGTGCAAGCTTTTGTTTTTACACTTAGAAGAATTCTCGTGCTAATTCTTCCATCGTGGGCGCATTTGAGAGGTTATGCTCTCATTTTCTCACACTTAGTAAAATTTTCATGCCCTTGTCTGCCCTTGCCATCACATTCTATTTTTAGTAAGCCTTTGCTATTTTGATCTCCACAGCTTCGTTTGTCATGAAATTCTCGCCATATGATCCCTATAGTCTGATGAACTTGTTTTTGCCTGGCCCTTGCTCTGACCTGCCATTTATAGCCACCTGCTATTTATAGTAAGTTCCAAAGTTGCCTGACTTCTGTAGCCCCGTTTGACTTGAAACTTGCTATGCCTGATCCTGATAACTTGAGTGCTCTGTTCATACCTACCTCGGGTGCAGACCTGCTATTTATAGCCCTGAGATGACTTACTAAAAATAGTAAGTTCTCCGATTTCGCTCAAATTTTGCCAATAGGTTGCTTGGGTGATGCTGATACCGGTGGGGTACTTTATTCTGACAATTTTTGGATTTTACCCCCTATAAAAGTGGAAACCCTAATTTGACTTGCATGTATCCCTAACGGTCTCCGTTTGACTTTGTTCCTTCTGCATGTCGCTTTGTATGCTGAACTGGAGTGTCAGGCTGTTGTCTGAGTGTACCTGCTAAAAATAGAAACTGTCTGGAAAGTGATCAATTCACTGCTGGATGATTCTGCATGTCATATTGCCCATGGGATCTCAAGAAACCTAGAAAAACCCAAAAAATTGGTCTGCATGTGGGCACTGGCTAAAAATAGTAAGTCCTCAAAACTTGATCTTCTCTGCTTGCATGTCACACTGTTGCGAAGCTCTCGAAAAACCCAGAAGGAATATTCGGACATGCGTTGAAAAACTCTACATGCAAACCCTAAAAATAGCCTCTAAAGGCTGAACTCTGAAAGTGATCGTCTCGGTTTGCATGTTACATCGTTGCGAAGGTCTTGAAAAACCAAGAAGTAATCTCCAGACATGCATTGAAAAATCACATGTGTGAACCCTGAAAATGGCTCTTGAAGCCTGAACTGCTAGAAATAGCAAGTTGTCCAAATTTGTTCAAATTATTCGTGTAGGCACTCTGAAGCTACCTGAATGTGCTGAAGCTGACAGAATTCAAAATCCCGATGAAATGGTCCCAGATTGAGTACTTACTACAAATAGTAAGTTGTCAGAATTCAATGAAAATTCAATGGGACTTGGCTGGACGCCTTGTAACTACAGTACTAAACTCGGATTTTAGTTTGATAACTCGGTTTGACCTTTAAAAGCCTGAAGGATAGAAAACCCTAATTTCACAGACTTAACCAATATTTCAACCTGGGTCAAACAATGGGACATCCCCGAAAGGATGGAAAGACCAGAGAGAGAGAGAGACGCAAAGCCAAAAGACCAGAATGGAGCAAAATTTAGGGGGTCCCCATCTGAATGGGGTGATGTGTGAAAAAGGTCACAACATATCCAAAATATGGTACAGCACCTAAACTCTTTAACTTGTACGGCAGGTTCATAAGAGTACGGCATCTTAAGTCCTCCAATGTACGGCTTCTAGAAATGATGAATAACCACGCTGACTAGACTGCAATTGGAATTTTGGACATTCATATTAATGTTCAAGCCATTTGATTTATCACGACTCCCCTTAAACCATGTGTGCTACTAATCTCCAAATCGTGCAAACTTCTTAAAAGAGTGTGGTGGTAATTTAAAAGGGTGCGGCAATTAATGGTTAATAAATCTGATTCCTTGATACCATTCGCATCCTCCTCTAATCTCCACAAAGCCCCATAAACATGAAGTTGAAAATATTCAACCCATACAAAACTCAAACAGTTCTCAATGACCTTGTACGGCCCATCTTATTAACCACTACAATATGGAAAAGTACGGAATACTTAAAATCAAATTTAGATACTTCCCGTTAATCATTCTCTAGGATGTACGATTACCCAAGTAGAGGTAAATATTCATTTAGTCTTTTAATCTTGTATATGCCCTCTGTCTACCATGTACAACCTGCCTAATAAGATAAACAGATAGCTGAAGTACTCTGAATTTTCAAAAAATACCAATTTAAAATTCTACTAAACAATTTAAACACAAGCACAATCCCTAAGGTGAAATTGTCAACAACCACCTAGGAAACATCTCTCAATTTCGAAGGTGATATTCTCCATGAAAATGGTCGTCCTCACAAAGTTTTGCACAGACTTGCAGCAACACTTTTTCTCTAGAAAATTCATGCATAAAACAAAATGAGCCCCAAAGATATTTCTTATCTCCTCCCTCATAACTCCTCACCACCTTTCTTGAAAACCTCCATATACTTTTAATTTAATTCTTTTTTAAGAATTAATCTTTATTTCACCCAAAGCGACTTTATTAATTAGATTCACATTTTTCTAATATTTCAGTCACTTTTGCATACATTTAAAATAATTAATTTAAGTTGCCTTTTGATTTATGTTTTTTTGACAACTTAAAATTAATTATTTAATTAATAAACATTTTCCGCACAGCCAACTGAAAATGCAAAAAAAAAAAAAACCTGATCAAAAATGATATCAGAAGGTGCTAGAATACAAAGGCTCATTGGAAACATCAAACCATAGTTTTAGGACTCAGACTCAAACTCAACTCGACAGCCCAAAATTTTGACTCAGACTCAAGACTCGACACGGACTACGCAAAAAACTTGGCATGGACTCAACAAAAAAGACCTCATAATTACATTAAAAAAAAAAAAAAATGCATTTAGAGAACATAAAAGTCTAAATTGACTATCAATTTGTCATAATTCAAACATTACACATGTCATATGATCCTCAAACTCTCAAAATTTGAAATTTCAGCCATTATGTCTATTATGTTCAGGTGCCAGAAGAGTCTAAGCTCAAGACTTGGGAGTTCAAGCCTAAGACTCGGGAGTCTTGAAGCAAGACTCGGCCAGACTCAACTCGGGAATCTAGTTGACTCGACTCGGCCAACTCAGAGAGTTGGGAGTTTGGAGAGTTTTGCAGAGTACTCGAAGAGTCCTCAAACTATATCAAACAACTCCTCTAGCAATCACCAAGAAAGCAGAAACTAATTACAATACTGACGTGACAAAAAACGGGGACATTACATAATTGGTGAAACTCACTACTTTGATGCATGCCTTGCACTTGTTTGGGCATTACATTCCGTTTAGAATTGTCATATACATGGAGGTTCAAAAGGGCTGCAAAGAATAGAAAAGCAATACATGAATGCTTTAGACATATATAGTGTATCATTCCATGCATGTTAATATTAAAGTAATATTGTGATATTTAATGGTCATCTTAGTTGTTAGTTAGTCGTTAGTTTGCTTTCAGTTAACTTAGATTGCTTTCAGACTTTCAGTTAGGTTTTACTAACTTTTTGTTTTTGCTTTAGTTCGCGATTTTTTCTTTTAGCAACATCATCTTGTAAACTATTATGTAAGGAATGTTCCTCTCCTTTGTTAAATAACGATAATCAATTACAATTTTATGGTACCAAAGCATAGGCTCATTTTTGGCGAATTTTTGCAATAAAATTCGTAGTTTTTTCCTAAGAAATTTTTGGAGAATTTCTAAGAAGTTTTTGCTCGATCTTTTAAATAAAAATTGTGGATCTTCTCGACTTTCAAAAATCACAAGGATTTTTTTTGGGAATCAAGGGTTCTTTGGCGAATTTTTGTGACAAAATTTATGGTGAAGTTTTTGCCTAGTTTTTAATAAAAAATCAAGGATTTTATTTTGCAAATTCATCTAGGTTTGGTGTTGAAAAAAATTGTGGATCCTTCTAGGAGAAGTTCAAGGGTTTTTACTGCAGAACCGCACGTGTTTTTCTGCAGGCTTTTCGAACAAGTTTTTTGTATTTTTGTGGGTTTTTTTCGTGTCTAAAAATATCTGCAACTAAAAACATTTCTAAGCTGCAAATAGAAAAATCGTGGCAACGGATTTGAAAGGGTTTTTGTGCGCATATTTTATCAATTCCTGCCCGCACAACCTAGCGTTTCATTTGCATTTTCTGAGCATTTCTGGTGCGGGTTTACTATCTGGAAAAGCCGCAATTTATGTGTGCTAAAAATAGCGACCTGTGTGTTTGCTCCTCTCGTGCGTGACCTCAATTTTGTGGGTTTCTCTGTCTTTCTGAAAACTGCGATGGGTTTGTGTATCCAAGCTATAAATGCTCTCATTCCTATGGCTGGGATGAAGATTCTTTTGGCAATTTTTTACCTAAACTCCGAGTTAAAATTCTGAGTTTTTTGGCTTTTTTTTTGCACAAAATAATCGTATGTTTTCTGCTAAGGTTTTTTGCAAATCATGTTTTGATGGATTTTTCAAAAATTTCTGGCTGAAGCTAAAGAGCTTCAATTTTTTTCTCACTTTTTTGACAAAATTGAGTGTTTCTAAGCCTTTGATTTTTTGGCAATTTTTTTTAATTGTGGGTCCAATTGATCGCCTCGAGATTCGTGCCAACCAATTACCTCATTTTTCGTGCCTTCGAAAAATAGGAGGAATAGCATCTTTGACCAACATCATGTTGGAAAGTACCCAGAGGTTCAATGGTAAAAAAGAACAACACGTGGAAGTAGAGGATGCTCACTATTTTCGAGTACCACTGTCTAGATTTGCATGTTCTAGGTACAAAAGTTCATCCCACCACTACGGAAAAGGACCAATACAAGTATGATGGAAGTAATCGAGAGGCGATTATGCTTCTCAAGTTATCAATCACCGATGAGATGCTTCTAGAAATACCATCTAGTAAGACTATTGTGGAGATCTGGAAACACTTGAAGGATATTCATGAAACCTCAGACAAGGGCAAGGCTTTCTTCCTTAAAAACATGTTCTCCATTATGATGGATGACAAAATGTCTTTGCAAGATCACCTGATGAAGATCAAAAACATTTGTGATCAACTAGAGGCCATTGGTCGCAAGATGGAAGAAGAGGATATGGTGGTCATCACGTTGCAAAGCTTACCACGATCCTACAAGCACTTCATCAAAACTCTCAACATTACCTCCACCAATGTTGACTTGAAGTTTGATGACTTGTGCAACAAGATAGGTGGAAGAAGCAGTTTGGGAATAGCTGCGACACTCCCAATGTTGAACAAGTGTTTATTGCCAAAGACGATGGCAAAGGCAAGTCCACTCAACAGAAGAACAAGACAAATCAGAGGATAGCTTGAAATATTCCGAGCCAATTTTTTTTGTTTTTTCCAATTACAAATTACAAACCAATGCACCCATTAAGGTTAGCAGCTAAACCAAAACGTTGCCGAAGCAACTCTAACCAGAATGTACACCAGGATCCCGATGTGGGCAAGGTGTGAGCATTGGTCAGAGGATCTTAAACAAAATGACTATGCAAGAACTCTAACCAAGAATGGCGCTGATGATAGCGAGCATATGGTCAGAGGGTCTTCTACACTAAGTACTGAAAGGGAACTCGACACCAAGTATGCGCTACCCAATCCAGTATGGAGTTGAGGCGACCATATGGTAGAGTGTAGGAAATTACAATGCTTGAAAGAAATAACTGAGATGTTGAAAGTACTCAACACCCAGAATGTGCTTTCTAACCAAGAGTGGGAAAGGAGCTACCATAGGCCGGAGGTAAAGGAAATACTATTGCAATTACCGAACGGACAAAGCCTTTAATGATTTCCTAACACCAATCCAAGAAGGAGAATGCAGATTTCTTCAAATCTGTTATGACAGACCTGCACTTTAAATTATATAACCAGCATGCCTGTAACCCACTAAATTGCTCATATATCACTCAAAACTGATCCCAATGACCTCAAATTTGATGCAATAGACCTTCAAAAAGATGGCGCCTAGTTTAGTAATAAGAAATGGCAACTGAAAGTGGTTATTAATTATTGGCACGAATCCCAAGACACCCCAAAAAGTACGGCCTTCAAGGAATGACGAATTTGCTTTATAAAATCATAAACTTCATATTAAAATCTGCAAATATTCATGAAGGGTCGCCTCCAACAGGGAAACACAATGAGACAATACCCAGAACGATTCTTTTTGTATTTTTTGACTTATGAATAAAAAGACAATCTGCTGTAATGAAAATGCAACTCCAAAATTTCACTAAAATGCAAATAAGCTGATCTACAAAACCACTCAATGAATAACAATGCAGAAATCCACTACAAATCACTCAACACTAAACTACTTCACCACTAGTCGCTATCTTTCAAGCGAGAAGCAATGCCAAGCTAGGAGGCTTTCATTCCTCGAAGCAATCCCAAAGCCAATCCGGCAGCATAACATTTTTGTAGACAAAAGATGCTGAATTGAGGATCAAAGGCTTCCTTTTATAATTTGCTGTTGACCTTCTCGAAACCCTAATCTTCACTTCAAAGTCAAACCCTAATCTCTTCAAAAGATGGCGTCCCTTTCTTCAAAGCTCAATCTTGACTTTTTTAAATAAATTCAACACATTAATAAATGCGTCCAAACTTAAGGCATTAATTTCAACCTTGATGAATATAAAATTAGCTTAATGATGGCGCCACCCTTAATGACCACCTTTTTAAAACATCATTAAGTTAAGAGACTAGGCCAAGGGGTAATTTAACATTAAAATATAATGTTATTTTAAGTGAAATGGCTTATCTCTCTGAAACTGCATCCCGAGGCCAAAAACTAAATAAACCCATTGAGTCAACTGAAGAGGAAAGTCAACTGTGCCGAGACCGAACAGACCACTGCCAGAAATAGGATTTACTAAAAATAGTAAATTCCAGAAAGTGCTCAAACTACCAAGAGAAACATATCACTGCAAAGCTCTCTGAAAACCCAGAAAGAATCCGCCATTGAATCAACCAACTCCGAGCAAGAACATCCTTCAAAAATAGGAAACCCTAATTTTACATTCCGACTAGCCTACGGGTCTCCAGAATAGGCCAACGGTCACTGGAAAGATCAGGTTTGATAAGGGGACATTACATAGCTCCAAGAATTCTATCACATGCTATTACTATCATAAGCTTGGCCATACGAAGAACATTGCAGGAAACGATTGGCTGATCAAAAATCCAACCAGGAAGGGTCTCAACAAAGTGTCGATGTTGCAAAGCATTTTGAGCAGAAGGAGTCTACCTTTTATGCATTCATGGCCAAAAAACCAATAAATTATAGGTAAACTATGTGTAGTCAATAGAATGACCATTAAGGGAGGGTATTAAAGTAATATTATAATATTTAATGGTCATCTTAGTTGTTAGTTAGTCGTTAGTTTACTTTCAGTTAACTTAGATTGCTTTCATTTAGTTTTTAGTAGCTTTTTGTTTTTGCTTTAGTTCACGATTGTTTGTTTTAGAAACATCATTTTGTTAACTATTATATAAGGAGTATTCCTCTCCTTTGTTAAATAATGATAATCAATTACCATTTCAGTTAAATAGGTATCAGGCAAACCAATTCATGCCTTGAGAGAAGTCATGCCTTAGTCTTGTGGGCTTATCTTAATCCCTCCCAAAGCAGGCTAATATATTTTCTCTTTAACGATCCAAATAGATTTCAGCAACAACTGTCCCTATAATATCTCAAATTCTCAATTCAAAATCCATCAATATTTTATCTCCATCCACTTATATGCAAAAGCAAAAAAAATAGTTGAATAATAATAGCTAAAACTGTGGCTCAAATAGTTGCTTTCCTCTTTTGTACTAGCAAGTTTTTATTATCTAATGGAAAAATATTTAACACTCCCTTTTTTTACAAATCTGCTAAAATAGTTATCAATGAGAACATTTCAATATCATTTATGGTCTTTTAAGATTTAATATTTAACACTCTATCTTGAGCTATTTGATTCAAAACTTATTAAGTTGGACCTTGCAATTGCTTCCTTTGTCAAATAATTTCCCTTTCACACTCTTCATATAGTTCTCTTTGACATTGTTCTAGAAATTGCAAGTACCGTTAAATCACGACTATGAATGAGTTGATTCCCATTTTGCAATTTATGATGCTTGCTCAGCAAAAGAAAATAGACTTTTAAATGATTTTCTTGAGCCTGAGGGTTTTGAGATCCTAGAGGCCAACTTGGATAGTCATGAGGTTGAACGACTTAGGAGAGGCTCTAAACCAAGAGCTTCATCATCAGGACCTACAGCCCTCTAGTAGCAAGAGTCATTGGCTACATTTGATTTTTTGGAACTTTGTACTTAGTTTATAGGTTGAATTTGTACAAGATATATTGTAATTGAAATTTTAACAACTGTAACTATCTAATTATTATTTATGCACGATGAAGTATGCTTTGTGCAATGCAATGTAATCAGCGATATGAATATAAACAACAAAATCCTATTTTCTATAATTCATGAGTTAAACTCTCTATTTTATTTGCTCGTTGTATCTCTAAGCTATGGAAATACCCTTAAATTTCAAATATATATATATATATAGTTTTTCTCTTTTTCTACATTTTTTTAATCTGATTTTTCTCAAAAAAAAAAAAAAAATCTTATACTTTTGGTTTGCCGATTTTTCCCCAAACATTTTTTTCTGCTATGCTGAGAACCATATGAAGAATATGTCTTTATTATCTAATTATTACTCTTTTAGAGCATGGAACTGTGATTCATTGAACCTGAGGATGAAACCCCTCATGGTAGAAATTAAAGGACAAAAACCCTTCTATTTTCCTTGTTGAGTTTGTGGACAAAAACCCTTAACTCAAACAGATTAAGAAATTATTTAGCAAAGGCATTAAATTATTGTAGACTTGAAGAAAATTGACAATACTGCAGAAAATTATACCTGAGATAAGTCTTCGTAGATTTCTAAGTATCCAAAACAATTTTATAAATTTAATTTTGACAATAATTATTAAATCAACAAGTTAAAAAATCAGGAATTAGCATTACTGATCACTTGTGCAAGTTTATATTATGTGTGCTAGGGCTTGAAATTTAAGGAAATAAAAAGGGGACATTACAAAGGTCGGGGGCCTTGACTCTAATACTTAATGTCAAGTGGAAGAATGTTAGAATTAAAATATCATTTAGCGTACAATTTGTTGTATATTTTATGTATCTCCAACACGCTTGGTAAGTATCTTTGGATGCCTAAGTTGACTGGAAAATAATTTGTAATTAATAATCTCCAAGAATCTTGGCATTTTAACATCTTGCATGTTGTTGGTGGGTGCCGTATGAGTTGTGTAATGATTTCGGATGCCTACCTTAGAATATAGGCCATTATGGAGTTACAAGTCAAAGATGCCATCCATTATTGGTATGAAACATAGTTTTTCTATTGATGGCTCACTAGGAGTTACAATTACTATTCTAAAAAGAGCATCTTTATTTTGGATGTGGGAGTTTTGCATTTTACCATGGTTTGATGGTAGATTGCTTTAGGAAACCAATTTTGGTATTTCTCTATCGTTTCTCTATAAATTGAAGGAATCAAATAGTAATTTCAAAAGTTTACTTTTCAGGTACACAAGTGCTACTAGAGTGCTATCAAAATGAAAAAAATATTAATGTGTTGGATGTACCTCTTTGTTGAAGATTAATAAATACTTGTCATCTTTCTCATGTGGAGTTTTTTTCTAAAAGGGTTTCTTTATTAAAGTAATGTTTTATATTATAATGCTCAATTAGCTTTTAGGATAGACTGTAGGAATCTTCTTTAATAAAGTCATGTTGACTTTAAATATTTTTCCTATGAGTTGTCATCCTTATCCTTTGTGGATAAGATATTTGTCATCCTTATCATCTATGGATAAGATTTACCATTTTGCTTTATGAGTTGTCAATCTTATCGTATGAGGTGTCATCCTTATCCTCTGTGGATAAGATATTTGTCATCCTTATCCTTTGTGGATAAGAGATTTATAATCCTATATAAAGATGCTTTTGCTCCTTATTTGATAATAGATTTTTATGCAATCTTTCTTAACTTTCTATGTGTTGTTTTTGTAAATGGTATCAAAACTCCGGTTTTGTAAATTCTTGGGATTGGTGAGCGCATGAATTCTATGGACTGTGGTAGTGACGAATTGCATACAAGAGACACAGAAAAATGTAACAAAAGAAGATGTACGGATTCCTAAAAAGGTTTTTGACGAATTTTTTCAATAAATTCGTGGATCATTTTTTTTGCTATTTTTTGGCAGATTTTTTACAAAATTTGTGGGTTTTTAATAGTTAAACATAGCATGGGGTTTCAATACCTAATTTTTTATTTTTATTTTTTTTAATCATAATTTTTCAACTCTTTTTTGGCAATTTTTGTACAATTTCGTGGCTGTTTGTGGAATTTTTGAAGACTTTTTTCCAGAATTTCTGCAGATTTTTTTTTCGAAATTTTTGCAAAACTTTTTCCAAATTTTCTACAGATTTTTTTTCAGAATTTTGCAGATTTTTTTGGGAATTTTTTGCAGACTTTTTCCCAAAAAATTCAGTGGTTTTTCTAACAGCAGCAAGTTTCTTCATTTTCCGTGATTTTGGATTGTGGGAGGGATGGCTTCATTGCCCAACCTCATGTTGGAATGCAGCCAAAGGTTCACTGACAAAAATTATAACACTTGGAAACAAAGGATGGTCATGATCTTCGAGTATGGATGCATTAAACAGATCGTCCTCGATACATACACTCATCCAATAGTTGCGGGTAAAGACGAGGACAAGTTTGGTGAGAGTGATCGTGAAGCCGTCATGCTCATTAAATTATCAGTAATAGATGCAATGCTTCCGGAGGTTCCATCAGGCAAAACCTCTACGAAGATTTGGACGCACATACGTGATCTGCACGAGACGTCAAATAAAGGCAAGGCATTCTTCTTGAAGAATATGTTGTTCTTGATCATGATGGATGAGAAAATGCCTTTGCAAGATCATTTGATGAAAATCAAAGATATTTGTGATCGATTGTTAGCCATAGGTCGCAAGATGGAAGAAAACAATATGGTGGTTATAACGCTAAGATTCTTACCACGATCATATGAGCATTTCATCGAAACACTCAACATCACATCTACCAATGTTGACTTGAAGTTTGACGATTTGTGCAACAAACTCTTGCAGCAAGACAAATGGAAGAAGCAGTTTGGTAGCAACAGTGATTCACTAAGTGTGGAACAAGCATTTGCAACCAGGGACAAGGGAAAAGGCAAGTGGCCTCAGAAGAAAGGTGAAGGAAATGCTGATGATACTTTGAAGAATTTAAAGACTATCACATGTCACTATTGATCAAAAATCCAACCAGGGAGGGCCTCCACAAAAGGCTCATATCACAGAGCATTCTAAGCACAAGGAGATAGCGTTCTTTGCTTTCATGGCCAAACAACCAACAAATTAGATCAAGTCTTCTACATGGTACATAGATTTTGAAGCATCTCAACATTTTACACAAAGGAAAGATTGGTTCATTGAGTATACGGCTTGCTCAGATTTAGTGATCTTCGGTGGTGGTGAGTATACAATTGTTGGCAAAGGCAATGTTCAAATAACCTCAAAGGGAAAAATCTCGTTTTCCTCAATCTATACTATGTTTCAGGCATGGAGCTCAATTTGCTCTCAGTGAGTCAAATTATGTGCCACTGTCCCAATTAAATGTAATTTTCAGCACACACGAGTGCCATATTATTCACAAGGAGTCCAAGAAAACCATCGCAATTGGAATAAAGGATCATGGTTTGTATCGGCTTATTGATACTAGAGAGGTCCAAGAGTGTGCATTAGCAGCCAAGAGTTCATTTGTTATCAGTATTCTTTAGCATCAGCGTTATGGGCATCTCAACCTTTCTTATCACTCTCATTTGGCTTGCAAGAATATGGTAGAAGGTTTACCTAAAATCCAAAAACAAATATAGGGTGTTTGCGGAGCCTGCCAAGCAAGGCAGCAGCACAGAACTTTGTTTCCAAATGGACAGGCCTAGAGAGCATTGAGAGTTCTATAGTTGATTCATGCAGATGTATGTGGACTAATGAATATGGAATCAGTCACTAGTGCTAGGTATTTTCTTTTGTTTCTCGATGAATTCAGTAGGAAAATGTGGGTGTTTTTCCTAAAAGCAAAAGCAGATGTGTTTAGGGAATTCCAAAAGTTAAAAGCATTCGTAGAAAAAGAGTCTAGTTGTTCAATAATCACTCTTAGGTCTAATAATGGAGGTGAATTATGTTCAAACGAATTCACAGGCTTTTGAAATAAACACGATATCAAACATCAATTCACAACACCCTATACTCCACAACAGAATGGAGTGGTTGAGAGAAGGAACCGTACTATTACAGAGATGGCCCGATGTATGTTGGAGAACAAGAGTATTCCCAAGAAGTTTTGGGCAAAGGCAGTCTACATTGTAATTTATATTCTCAACAAGTCTCTGACAGAAACAATGAAGGAGAAGACCCCAGAGGAAGCATAGTCTGGGAGGAAACCAAAGGTGAGCCATCTAAAGGTTTTTGATTCTACTGCATACGTTTGGATTCCAAATGCCAAAAGAACCAAATTGGACTCCAAGAGTCAAAAGTGAACGCTTACAGGGTACAGTGAAAACCATATAGCCTACAAGTTGATTGATGTGGACACTAACCACTTAGCATTTAGTAGGGATGTGGTGATTGATGAAGAAGTTGGGCCTTTTCAGCTTTCTTCAAACATCAAGAGTACTAAAGATCAGCCTCTGAAGGCTAAAGATTTAGGTGTCCAACTTCCATTAGCTACACCTGAAGGGAGGGACTCTGATGATTCTGAACATGTGGAATCTCCAAGGCAAGTACCAATACCAAATGATTTTCTTTAGGAAAACTTGGATCAACAACCAGATGATATAGTACTAGGCAGCCTAAGTCATGATGACCGCACTGATTTGGATGAAGGGGTTTCTACAAAGAGACCTAAGTGGTGGGAAAAACTCATTGGTGATGTTCAAGATGATGAAATGGTCGAGGGTCGATCATTCAGAGGCAAGAGCAAGCAAAATACAATTAACTTTGCTCTTATGGCCAATATTCAGGGAGTGTATCAGCCACAGGTGTTTGCTAAGGCAAAAGATAAACCTGAATGGGAAAATGCCATGGAAACCGAACATCAAAGTCATATGAATTATAAGACTTGGATTCTTTCAGATCTTCCACCAAGGAAGAAACCCATTGGCTGCAAATGGGTGTACAAACTCAAGTACAAAGCTGATGGTACACTTGAAAAATACGAAGCACAGTTGGTGGCTAAAAGGTTTTCACAGAGAGAAGGTATTGATTATGAGGAAACTTTTGCTCCTACACCAAAGATGAGCACCATTCGATTAGTTCTAACCATGGCAACATAGTTTGGTTGGAAAGTCCATCAAATGGATGTGAAGAGCGACTTTCTCAATGGTGACTTAGAGGAAGAAGTGACATGATTCAGCCTCAGGGTCTTCAGGTTGTAGGAAAGGAGCATCAGGTAGGCAGACTGACGAACACTCTTTATGGCCTAAAGCAAGCGCCCAAGGCATGGTACATAAAGATTGATAGGTATTTCAATCAACAAGGATTCCAGC
The DNA here is from genome assembly GCA_007115665.2 of Sequoiadendron giganteum. Taxonomy (NCBI): domain Eukaryota; kingdom Viridiplantae; phylum Streptophyta; class Pinopsida; order Cupressales; family Cupressaceae; genus Sequoiadendron; species Sequoiadendron giganteum. The sequence continues at coordinate 463,778,915 of CM021100.1, forward strand.
AAAGTCCTTCAAATCCAAATTTATACATCAAAAGCATAAGTAATGAAATCATCCTTCTGGTCATTTATGTGGATGATATCATCATTATAGGTAGTGATGCACATTTATTGAAGAAATCAAATGTAATCTGTGTAAGGCTTTTGACATGATAGACTTAGGCCTCCTACATTATTGCCCAGGTGTAGAGGTTTGGCAGACAAATAGTGGTATTTTTATTTCTCAATCTAAATATGCCTAGAGTTTGCCAGACAAGGTCAAAATGACAGATTGCAAAATCTCATCTACACCTATGGAGAAAGGGCTGAAGCTTTCAGCCAAAACCGACACAAAAGTAATCAATGAGTCAGCATTCAGACAACTAGTGGGCATCCTTATCTATCTTACAGCCACTAGACCTGATTTGAGTTATGTTGTGAGTTACATTTCATGTTTTATGACAACCCCAAAGGCAGAACATTGGGTTGTAGTGAAGCAGGTACTGAGATATGTGTAAGGGACACTTGACTTTGGCATTTTGTATAGTAGAAGCAAAGATCCTAGTCTAGTTGAGTTCACAGGTTCATATTGGGCAGGTTTTGTTGATGACAGGAAGTCCACTTCCGGATATGTTTTTAGTCTCAGTACAGGAGTAGTCACATGGACCAGTAAGAAGCAACAGACAGTACCTCTTTCCTCAACAAAAGCAGAATATCAAAGAACAATCAAAGCTGCATGTGAGGCAGTATGGCTTCGAAGAATGCTTTCAGACATGCAAATGTCTCAAGCAAGGCCTTCACCCTTGTTTTGTGACAATCAAGGGGTGTTAAACCTTGCCAAAAATCCAACCTTCCACGAGCGTACCAAACATGTGGAGCTTCATTTTCATTTCATCAGGCAACTTGTAGAAGATGGATCAGTAGTGTTGCAGTATTGTCCAACTAAGGACCAAACTATAGACATTCCTTGAGTCCTGACAAATTTGTCAAATTTCAAGATAAGCTTGGTGTAGTTAGTAGAATGACCATTAAGGGAGAGTATTAAAGTAATGTTTTATATTGTAATAGTCGATTAACTTTTAGGATAAACTTTAGGAATCTTTTTTAATAAAGTCATGTTGATTTTAGCTGTTTTTTCTGAGTTAACATCCTTATCCTTTGTGGATAAGATATTTGTCATCCTTATCCTCTATGGATAAGATTTACCTTTTTGCTTTATGAGTTGTCAATCTTATCCTATGAGTTGTCATTCTTATCCTCTATGGATAAGATATTTGTAATCCTATATAAGGATTTTTTGCTCCTTATTTCATAATAGATTTTTATGCAATCTTGGTTAACTTTTTATGTGCTGTTTTTGTAATATTCTCCACGTAAATCTAATATTCATATGGTTTGCTGATTTTATGCAATCACATAATTATCATATGGTAATCCTTAGATGAACAATTATCCTTGAGACTTGCAGACACTTGTAAGAAATTTTAGGGCAGTAGTTTCAACTTGTTTCTCAATAAATATTGCTAGGTTAACTTTTATTATATCCAATATATTTAATATAATATCTTCTATTGAAAAACTTTGTAAAGCCAGTGTTAGAAGGCTTCCGAAAGTGTGTGACATTTTAAATACTAATCCAAAGTGCCACAAAGAACAAAATACAAAATACATCAAAGTTTACTAATATAAGAGACAGCACAAATCCTGCCTTCACTTCTTACCAAGAATGGTAGCTTCATGTGAGTAAATACAGGATTGGCTATAGAAATTTCCCCAAGAGCTCTCAGCATTAGAGACAAAAGTTTTTGTATAGTTTTGACCATCAGACGCACAGCTGCTTCCTCCTTAAGCTGCAGCTCACGTGCTTCTTCCTTCGCAGATTTTGACTTCTCTCCATCTGCTATATAAGAAAAAATTATTGTTAAATAATCACTTTTGTCAAAAAACAGGAAAAAAGCTACATTGCATTTTTTATCTCACAATTGGCAGAAGTACACAATGACAGACCAGGCTTTTTTGTTGCCTTTGGAATATCTTTTTTTCCCGTGTTTGTTGTCTCTCTTTTTGCTGAAGTTTGACGAATAGGTAACCCAGATTTAGCAGGTTCCTGTGCAACAAATTAAACCAGATGTCAATAAAAGATAATATTACTGCATAAATACAAGTTAAAATTCAGTAGTTTCTAGCAAAACATAAAAGTTAACAACACTTCATTTTTGTTACAATATTGAGATTTGGAAGAGCATTGGACATTACCCCATTTTCCAAGTCATCATACAATTTGAATCGTCCTTTTGCTTGCTTAATATTTTTATCAGTAACAACCTCTGCAACATATACTCCTTGCTCGCTAGACAAAACTCCTTCTTGTGTGTTGAATATCTGTAAATTTCAAACATGTGAGACTAAGAGTACAAAATCCAACATTATTTAATAACAAGTCTAAATATGTTATGATCACACAGCCCATAGGAACAAATAATAAAAAAACATATCAAACTACAGAAGTAGAAATGAGAAATTCAAGTTTCACAAAAGAAAATCTTAAATAATTTGAGACTTCAATTTTGGGACACTTTAGACATTTCACCAGTTCTCTTTTGCCCAATATTACACCATATCCAACAACTTTCTTCCTATGTTCCACCGAGTTTCCAAGACGGGAGGACGGGGGGATGGCGAGACCCATTTCAGGGACAGGATTTTTTAGGGGATTTTTGGGGACAGCAGGGGACGACTATATATATATACAATGAACATTGATAAAGTTGCAAATGTAATCATATAAACATATACATTAAGTATTTCAAATTTGTTCTTGGTTTGTGCCATCTTATGTCTTCAAGGATTAAGAGGTCTTGATTTCTGTTCTATCATTCATTCCTACAAATTTTATGCATTATCAACAAGGTAGGTTACTAAATTAAATTGCAGATTGCAACAAGATGAGTGTTAATGCAAACGTTACAAAAAAGGGAGGCTTGTCATAAACGTCCCAGAGGCCATCCCATGCTAACAGTTCTACCTCAGATGTTGGGATGCAGCACAGCTGAGGACTGAGGACTGACTGCCAAACACCAAAATTAAAGGTAAACCTCTTATGAAAGATAAAATCCAAGGAGAACCAGAAAATGTATTCCAAATGCATTGAAACAATAAATAGAATAAGTTTTTTTAATTTCGAAGTGTTTTTTTGTAAAGACTTGCTGGAAAAAAGGGAAAGGCTGGTTGTCACGATACAATCGAGGATGCCTGGGCATCCCTTGACCGTCCCGAGGACGGCCAACCATCCCCTTGCCATCCTCGGGATGTCCCCAACTCAAAAAGAAAATTTGGGGACATCGAGAAAATGTCCTCAAGGCATCCCCCGTCCTTGGGACGAGTACAAGGGCCAAAACCCCAAGGGATGCATCCCCATGTACCACTGCTTTTTTTTAAAGAAGATAACTATTTGTGTGCAAAAATTACTGTAAGTTCATTGAACAAAAGAATTTGTTCAATAATATACAGATTTATTGCATTCATTTCCTATCCTGAGCTTTTTCAAATTTATCAAAAGGTCCCCATCCATTTAGTTTTAAAGGATTCATGCATCACACCAATTTATGAACACTCCTCAAACACACTTTTCAGCAGATTTTCCTATCCAAAATCAACTAGTCAAGACCAAGCTTACTAAGGCACATTTATGATAAACGTTTGCAATCTTAAAACTATATGGGAAATTCATCAACCACTAGACAAATATGTGCATTATCATGCACAAGAAAACACATACTTTATGCTTCCAAGCATTCATATTATGAAAGATCGCATGGACTAAATTGATATATTTGCATAGTTCCACAGAATTTCCTAACTGGGGGGACACGGGGACATGGGGACGGGTTTCGGGGATGAGGGGGCCAAGGGCCTAAGTTTGGGGATGGCAAGGGGACAATGGCAGGGTGGCGGTGGGGTAGCAGTGCTGAAATACATATAGCACTTGAAAAAATAGTTATAAAAAGATGTATAGTATAAGAATTATAAATGAAACTTTGGCAAACTAGTTTTAAAAATTTTAATTTTGAAGTGAACATTAACTTGGTGTCATTCCTCTTCTTGCTCCCTCTCACCCATCTTGCTCTTCATTCTCACTCTTTCACCTTACATTTGCAATTCTCACTCTCACACTCACACTATTATCTTCTTGTTGATTTGGTTTTGTGAATTTAAATGAGGATAGGAGGCAGTTTTATAGAGTTTGTGTGGTTTGGGTGGAGCCCATAAGCCATTAGGGTTCAACCTTGGGCACAGAATTTGATGAAAATTTTGATATTTAAAAAAAAATCTTTTTGGTCCTCTAGTCAAAGGAGACTCCTAGGTTTCATCAAGACGGTTAGGAGACTCCTAAGAGTCCCCCGAACATCTCAACAGCATTTTGGAGATGACGACGTTGGTGTTGGGGTGACAGGAGGACATCCCCCAAATCCCCAAGTCTCTAAGATGTCCCCATCTCGGAGAGCAGGGTTTTTGGGGGAGGACGCATCGTTGTGGAACACTGTATATTTGGGCCTTCTAATTTCAAAGCATGGGTTAGGGATGGACCCTAAAAAGGTGAGAGGTAATTTTGGAGAATAAGAAAAAGCTTGTTTGGGAAAAAAATCCATGGGTTGGCTATTTTTTACCAAAAGTTCATCACAAATTTAGTGGTATTCATACATCTATACCAGAGACCATGAGAGGAGATAAAAAGGGGTTTAGATGGACAATTACAGCACGTAAAACTTTTGAATTGTTGAAATATTAAGTTACACAACAGCTAGTGTTAGCATTGCTTGATTTCAACAAAGCATAGATTTAAAACATGTGAGTTGTAACCACTGCTAAGTGATGGGCTTTTGACAGATTGAGTGCATCCTATATTTTTGCTGATGTTCAACAATGATGTGAGTGATTTCCCATGACACTAACTGTATCTACATGGAAAATTGTAATGTCAAAGGCTTGATTAAGAAAGGACTGATTTGGCACAGCTCAATGCCTTTTTAGCTCAACAATAGACAATAGGACCAATCTTTGCTTGCTTGTTGGTAATTGGCAACATTTTTTCCATAACATAATTGATAGAAGAGGTCTTCTCTGATTAGCTTCAACCTCAAGTGTGGCCACCATGAATCTAAGGAACCTTCCAATGCCTTGGAAATGGTAGAAGGTTTCACCAAGGAGATTTGAATACAATAGATTTCAAAGTATCTTCATCATCACAAGTAGGTTGCCAAAGATTCTAGTGAAGATTGAAACTTGCAATAGACAAGGAGCTCTTGGCTCAATCTACACAGAGAATGTTGAATAGCTAGGTAACTTCCATTTTCCTGTCAAATTTATTGGATGTTATCAAGAAGGCAAACTCAGTTGAACTGCTGAATAGTATATCTATGGAATGCCTCTCCAATCTGATTGAGGTTATCAAGAACTACAATATTCACTCTATAGGAGATGCCCACTTTGGAGGATTTCTTTTCCTCAATCACCATGGTGAAGATCATGGATGTGGCTAAGCAAGGTCTCTTGGCTAGTGATTTGGGGAAATTTTGGCCCTTCAAAATAGTGGGTGAAAATCCCATTCTAAAGCCTCAATTTGACAAAGTGAAATCACTTATCAATGCGATCTCTTTCCTGATCCAAAATGTGGGGTTGGGACATTCACATTCTCCAAGAAACAATTCTAGAGGGTATGCATACACTAATAGTGATTAGAATATTGGTTCTCGTTTCTATTCTTTGTTTGCCAGATACATTCATATGGCAGCAATGGCTTTCTATAATATGTTTATATGTGTTTACATGTCAAAAAAAAAGCAACCTCTTTGTTGGAAATTGTTGTCACTGATGTCAAAGGCGTTTGAAGACCAAGATTGGACGTGCAAGAAAATTAAATTAAATCAATTGTTGCTAAGGGCTAACCCTTAGACTCTAAGCGCCCTCATTAAATAAATAAAAAATTGCAAATTATTTTTCTATGAAGAGGGTCGACCCTCCTAAGTGATGCACCCCATTTTTGGGGATTAGTTTTGAAAATAAAAAAATAAAAATTAAATATAGGGGTCGACCCCTATTGGAGCACCCAAAAGAGAAGTGAATGGGTGCATATTAAAGAGAAGGTTGCATCCATTTTGAATAGATATGTCGCTTGATCAATCACCCCCCTTGGTGAAAAAATTTAAGGAGGTTGTGGAGTCCATTTGAAAGCAAGAAATTCATTGAATATCATTCCTATAAAGAGCAGATTTAAAAGGCATATTAGTGCAGATTTTGTAATGAAAACGAGCAGAGCCGGGATTTGAAATATTTGAATGAATTATTTACAGGAAGCAAAGCTTCATAAATAGATTACAAAGTTAGCAAGTTTCTAAGACGAAACTTCAAAAGATTGAATAAACAATCTTATCATCAAAATTACAATATAATACAATGGTCAGCATTAAATAAATAATTAGTAAATATTATTTTAATACCCTCCCTTAATGCTCAATTTGTTAACTACACCAAGGTGCCCCCTGAATTTTACAAACTTATCTAGAGTAAGCGACTTGGTGAGAATATTTGATGTCTGATCCTCTAATGGAACATACAGCAACTGAACTTATCTGTCTTCAACAAGCTTTTGAATGAAGTGACAATGAGTTTCCACATACTTAGTTCTTTCATGGAAGACTAGATTTTTGGCAAGTTTGAGAACTCCTTGATTGTCACAGAACAAGGGAGTCGGACCTGCTTGAGATATTTGCATATCCGCAAGCATCCGGCGAAGCCAAACTACCACACAAGCTGCCTTAACTGCTCCTTGATACTCTGCTTCAGTCGAGGAGAGAGCCATTGCCTGCTGCTTTTTACTAGTCCAAGTGACTGCACCAGATCCCAAACTGAAAACATACCCAGATGTTGATTTTTTGTCATCAACCGAACCTGCCCAATCTAAGTCTATGTAACTAGTGAGTCTAGGATCGTGACTCCTAGTGTAAAGAAGTCCATAATCAGAAGTGCCCTTCACATAACACAGGACACACTTCGTTGCTACCCAATGATCAGCCTTGGGGGCTGTCATGAAGCGTGAAATGTATCTCACTGAAAAAACTGAGGTCAGGTCTAGTGGCGGTGAGATAGATGAGGCTGCCCACTAATTGCTTGAACAAGGATTCATCTACTACAAGTGAGTCTGATTTAGCTGACAACTTCAGCCCTTTTTCCATAGGTGTGGAGGCAAGTTTGCAATCCTGCATTTGAAGCTTATCCAATAGACTTTGAGCATATTTGGACTAAGAGATGAAGATACTGTTCTCTGTCTGCCAAACCCCTTAACACCTAAACAATAATGCAAAAGTCTCAAATCTATCATGTCAAATGTGTTGCACAAATCCTGTTTGATCCCATTGATCAAATGTGTCGAGCTGCCAATAATGATCAGGTCATCCACATAGACAACAAGAATAAGAATATCCACTACCAGTGCGTTTGACATACAGATTAGAATCAGATGGACTCCTCTGGAAGCCATGATCTATGAGATACTTGTCAATCTTGATGTACCAAGCCCAAGGAGCCTGTATCAAGCCATAGAGTAATTTCACCAATCTGCACACCTTGTGTTCTTTACTAGCAACCTTGAACCCTAGAGGTTGCGTCATGTAGACTTCTTCCTTCAACTCACCATTGAGGAAAGCACTCTTAACATCCATCTGATGGACTTTCCAACCAAACTGGACTATTAAGGCAAGGACGAGCCGAATGGTACTCATCTTGGTTGTAGGAGCAAAAGTCTCCTCGTAGTCAATGCCTTCCTTCTGTGAGAACCCTCTAGGCTAAAACGCCTAGTTCTTGAGCATTGCTTCAACCAAGGTTGCAAAACGCGTGAATAGCTTGCATGACGCACGAGTAATCGCATTGCAGATGGAGGGGCAAGTTAATCGGTGGAAATACTCGCAGCCGCGTAAAACTAAAAACGCGCAGCAAGTAAACAGTGAAAAAACGCGAAAAAATCAGGTAAAACTCGGTCAAAATAAATGAAAGTCATCTGATTTTTTTGCCCTAAGTTAAAGCAACTATAAGGCGTTTAAAAAAATAAGACAAAGCATTTCATTTTGTTTTTATTCTCCCACGCCGACACACAGGAAGAAAACGACGCCACGGGAACAAAAACGCGAAGGAATAGAGTCAAAGAGAAACGAGGGCACGTTCTTATCACAGATGCACAGGTATTTACTTGTGTTTTAACCTTGCGAATTCATCTGCGAACTGCATTCACGTTTTTAACAAACAAAAAATTGATTTTTCATGAGTTTGACTTCCAAAAATTGTTAGTTTTATCTATTTTTTATGAATGCTAGTATATTAAAAATCAAACATTTTTATGAATATATTAAATTAAAGATAGTGAGATTTGTGATTTATTTTATTTGCTAGGTTTTTTATTTTATTTTTGAAATGAAAATATATTTTTATTTATTGATTTGTAAAAAATATTTGAAAAAAAAAATTAATATATTATGTAAGACTTAAGAGTATAAGTATTTGCAAAATTGAAATTTTTTAATTTATTTTATTTTTAAAACTTATAATTTAATATATTAAGTTTAACTTATAATTAAAAAAATAAAAATTTAATTTACTTTATTTTTAAAATTTAAAATTTAAAATCATTGAAATATATTATATTGTATAAAAAAATTTAATTTTAATAATATGTTCAAAATTTAATTCATTTATTTTTAAATTTTTAATAATATTTTTAAATTCTAGTTCATTTGGTTTTTTGCTAAGTTACCGGGTTCGCAGCATTATTTTTTGCGGTTTGTGTGTTTTGAAGGTCTTAAATTGGGCTTTGTCAGCACTATTTTTTGCCACTCTTAAAATCATGAAAATGAGGCGCTGCCCCTCGACCCCGCTGGGGGCGCTGCCCCTTGACCCCGTTGGGGGCGTTGCTCCCAAACCCCCATGAGGGGCGCTACCCCTCAACCCTGTTGGGGGCGTGTTGTGACCTATTTCACACATCGCCCCATTGCAAATGGGGACCCCCAAGTTTCGATGTCGCCCTCTGAGTCACCAGTTTAGAGTCTTTAATTTGGGTAAATTTTGAAAGACAGTCCGGCTAAGTTGAGATTTCGAACCCGTTTGTGTATCTTAACGTTATGGAAGTGCTTAGAAGACCCGGTAGACGAAGATCGCCATTGCTTTTGGTCTTTTCTGACACTTCCTATTTTTTAGGGATTCTACTTTTTTTATTTTTGGCATTTTTAGGCCATTCTGGGGTTCCTATTTTTTAGGGATGCTTTTTGCTTTTTCTATTTTTGGAAGTTTCTATTTTTGGAAAGCTTCTATTTTTGGAAAAAGTTTCTATTTTTGGATCCTACAGAGCAGAAAATCAGCATGTCTCCAGAAATCAAGAAAATCAAGGTAAAGTGAAAAAGGTTTGAAAATGGCGAAAATTTTGGGAAAATGCTTAAGTCTGAGAATGGCGCCATCAAGAAAGAAGATGGCATGGAAACCTCAAAGTCCGCCCTACCTTTGGCATGCCAAAGATAGGCACTGGCATGAATGTTGCCAAGTCCGCCATAGGCAAGGTGGTCTCCAAAGTCCGCCATGGCATGAAGGTTGCCAAGTCCGCCCTTGGCATGAATGTTGCCAAGTCCGCCATGGCATGAGGGTTGCCAAGTCCGCCCTTGGCATGAATGTTGCTAAGTCCGCCCTTGACAAGAGGCACATGAAGTCCGCCCAAGATGTTTGGAAGAGGCGCATGGCACAAGAAGGTCAAAGTCCGCCCAGCCTAGGGGAAAATGGCAAGAGGCACATGAAGTCCGCCCCAAGAAGTATGGAGAAAGGTAAAATATGAAGAGATGTGCTCCAAGATGTTTGGAAAGGGGTGGAATTACAAGGGAATTCATTGGAAATTGGATTAAATGATCAAAACAAATGAAATTTGCCATTGGACAAGGCACGAATAAAATTCGCCATGGCAAGGAAAGCGTAAGACAAATGGAGAATAAAATACACCATAGGCAGGAGATTATAAGAAATTCGTCCAACTTTGAAGGGAAAATTATTCTAAGGCATGAAAAACGGAGAAATGTCTGGAAGGAGAAGAGGTTTGGCCGGCATAAAAATCACGCCTCAGCACAACGGAATGAAATTCTTTGGCACAAAATGAAGAGTGTTTGGCAGAGCAAGCATTGAGTCCGCCCCTCTCAGCTTGGAAAATTCCTAAGGCAGTGGTAAAAAAAATGGCAAAGTGGTAGAGATCTCCAAGTTTGCCCAACCTAGAAGATGAATCGTTTGGCTAAATAAAAATGTCCAGGAAGGTCAGAACTCCGCCTAGAAAGTTGAAATTTGGCAGATAAGCTATTGAGCATATTTTGGCTAGGCAAACAATTTGAAAAAAGATATTTTGACTCTGACGAACGAATTTAGCCATGAATCAATTTTTAACGGGTTGGAATTTAATATTTTAATATTTTTAATTATTTCCCTGACACTCAGGGAATTTTAATTAAAAATTCGAAAACCGGAGATTATTTGGAAGATTAAACTATTCTGCCTTAGATAAATTTAACTTTGCCATGATTCGAAGATTTAAAATACGTTGGAAAATTAATTTTAAACGATTAACTTAATATCTTTTCCAACACTTAGGCAATTTTTGAGAAAATTCGAAAATCTCAAGCAGAGATGACACAGATGTGAAAATCAGGAACTTGCCTCGATAACTGAAAGTGAAATTAGAAGTTTGCCAATCTGAGAAGAAAACGTTTCTAAAAATTGGAAGAAAATCAAAGGAAAGAAAACAATGCCTTGAAGAAAATCGCACTTCTCAGCCATAAAATGAGTTTCAGCAACTCATTTCTTCACAATTCCGGCTGAGAAGTAGCTATCTCTCTCGAATCTTCAAGAAATCATTTGCAGAGGAGAAATTTATAAGAATAACACTGTTGTGAGAATCGAGGTAGCATTTTCTTGTTGACAGGTGTGATTTTTTGGGAGAAGTAATTTGTTTCTTTGCTGAAATCATACTTTCAGCATATTGGCGCACCTCTTCTGGCAGATTTTTTTGAATTTTTAAATTCATTCGCAGCCAGAACACGATCTTCGAGGTTTGGAAGTTAATCGACAATGTGTTTGCACTGTGTTTCTATCTTCTACTTCGTTTCCGGCACGAATTTCATACATTGATAGGCGAATTTAATTACTTTCAGCTTGCTTTTTGACAGAAATTTTAATTAAATAGGCTGAAAGTGCGATTTTTATCCAAGCTACACCCCGGAACAAGTTAATTTTAAATGATCTTATATTAATGTTAAGAATGTTGTGCTTGCAGGTTGACGATCGATCAAAGGGAAACATCCAGGCAGGCACAGATGAAGTTTGCAAGAAAAGGATCTCAGCCGGAAACCAGAATAAAGTCAAAGTGGAAAGATGTCTCGGACACTGACCTTGGCCACATTGACCTTGAAGAATTTAAGAAGAGAATATATGGGCATAATGGACCTTTGCCAAAGCCTGCCGCTAGAAGGATGGTGAGAAACGGCATATTTCAAGCTGCCGGATTCCCACCTGCGCTTGGCTGTGCTGAACTTATGGTGGAGTGCGCACTTCACTATGATGCTGAGTTGAAGCGGATTGTGGCACCCGATGGGAGAGTGTTGGCACATCTGACAGAGTTGGCCATTCAGGAGGCCTTCGGCATTCCGACATATCCTAAAACTGTCTACAAGACCAAGGAAGATGCTCAGAAGTTATATGATGAAAGCCCTGGCCTTTGTGCCGCCAACATTAACAAGTTGTGGCTGGATAAGCCTAGGCCGTCGGTCAAGAAGATGCCCAAGAAGTTGCTGCGCACGGACTTCAAGGAAGACTATGGAGATATTATTATCTTGCTAAACAGAGTGGCAGGCAATCCCTCAGGAGCACCCTTCGAGTCGTGGATGTATTACTTCATTGAGGACCTCACAGAAGGTGTCAAGATGTTCAACTGGGCGAGAATGATAAGCAACAATCTTCACCACCAGCTTATCAACCTAGAGAAAACCAAAACGTTTTATATGAGTTCTTATGTCATCTATATGTTGGCTAGAACTTACAAGTATGCATGCTTGATATGCAAGGGCACAGTCGGCGGTGGGTCAAATGAGCTGAAGGCATATGACTGCTATCCACAATTGCAGTTGAAGGAAAAGGCGCACTTCCGACGGGCTCATGACGCTTTCCTCATGTATATCACCAGAATACTCCAAGGAGGGACGCATCAACGGCTGACTCCTGAGGCCAAGAAGCTGATTGGTAAATATGGGTCATGGTTTATCCAGTATCCCCGATTTACGTACATCAGAATCCAGGGATTCACCAGGAGCCCGTACCGTCTTCCCATCTTCCCCACAAATAAGATGGTCCTACTCGAAGTGCTGAGGCAGTTAGAAGAGTTCCAAGGTCTTCAAAGGGTGAAGCAAAAGGCGACAGTAACTTTTCCCTTCTTTATAGGGAACATGCTGGAGTCTTGCCCATCATCACAGGCAGCTGACAGTGCTAGAATCGAGATACAGCATTACCCTTTTTCCCCATATCCGGCCAGAAATCACTACGACCCCCATCACCACATCAAGATGGTGGATGGAAAGAGATACAAGCATAGGGTCGAACTGGAGGACTTTTGGGCGAATGCTGCGGATGAATTTGAGGTCAGACGGAAGATGTGGTCCAGATTGCCGCTCAGCTTGATCAGGGCAACAGAATTTTGTCACGTGCCAGATCAGTTAGAGGAGGACGAAAATCAGATGCAGCCACGCTTTGATGAGAGTTCGGCTTTGCCGGCTGTCCGGTGGTCAGAAGCAGAGCATGCTGACTTGAACATCTTGATGAGGCCTGTCATCAAGTTCACTCAGTGGTGGGTTGATCAACAAGTTCAAGAATTAAGGCGCCAAAAGATAACCCTGACCTATGACATGCTAAGCGAAGCAGAGTCTTATTCTTCCAACGTGGGCGCATCCCAGGACGTACAAGTGATGGAGACCACCACTTCTAGGAAGAGAAAAGAAATAGCTGAAGGAAAGGAGCCAGTCCAGAAGCAGGCCAAGATAAGGCCTTCTCAGTCGGCCGCCTCTAGGAATATTGAGGAGATATTAGCTACTGCCGATGCTTCACTGGCAGACATGAGGGATCCTTCTCTGGTTCCTGAAGACAACACAGAGCCTCAGCCAGATGACGATGCGCCGCCTTCTCCCACGGGCACCGAAATATTGGAGTCAGATGACGACGATGTGGGCGCCCAAGATGAGGATTTCCAGGAAGGGATGATTTCAGCCCTTAGGGGAATTGTGGATGTTCTTGACAAAGAAGGTGTGTCGGAGGAAGACGGTGTTGAGCAGCTTACGATCCCGGATTGGCTGAAGGAAAGGCTAAAGGTACAAGTGCCGGCAGATGAACTAGAAGAAGATGATACGGCAGACTTTTTGGCCAGACTGTCTCAAACCGTGGCTAAAAAGCCGGCGAAGAAATTCTCCAGCATACAGAGAGACGAGGCCGGCAATAGGACAGTACAGATTGCCGTGCCTACAGCGGACAAGCCGCAGGAGGATATGGCTCCACAGGATTACGCCATCACAACCATTGACTTGGGTCCAACCACTAAGGGCCAAGAAATGGAAGATTTGGATAATTCTGTGTCTGCCATCAAATCAAGGTTGGCGAAGGAGGTAGCCAAAAGAAAGGAGTGCCAATTGGAAATTGAGCGCTTAAGAGAGTACATCCAGCACTTGATCAAGCCACTTGATCAGGATATTACGGCAGCTCCTCTACTTCCCAACTCTTCACAAGAGGCTGTTAAAGAGATAGAAGAAAACAGGCTCACGGTTCAGGAGGCCAAAGAATGGATAGCAGCCAAGGGGATTGAAGCTGAGACATTCATAGAAAGATTAACTTTGGTTTATGGTCAGGCCACTGCCTTACTTTCTAGGCTAGCCTCCTTGGCAGAAGTATGGGACAGCCTTCCGGACACGCAGGATAGGATAATCCCTTGCCTTAGGATTCTGAAAGGAGTTCCTAAGCAAGAATTGATAGAGGGAGGCGTCATCGCGGCGGGAGCAGCCTATGACTTCCACACTTGGTATTGGGCCTTGACAGCACGAGGTGAAGTCTTGGAGAGGGTAAAGGTTGACGGCATCAGATTGGAGGAACAGGTCAAGGAAGTTCGGGCCAAAATCCTCAACATAATTGCCGATATCCTGGATAAAGAGGCTCTGCGAGAGAATGACCTGCAGTTGGAAGTTTTGAAGGAAAGTGTCCAGGAAAATATCTTTGACATCACTGGACCCATCTTGAGGCAGGACTGGGCCAAATTGGCAAACTTCCTGAGTATCCGGGAGTCCTTTGAAAAGACTAAACCAGAGTGGGAGGAGACCTTCGCCAGATGCGCTGAGAGCATGGATGGGCTGGAATTTAGAATCGGCATGCTTCCACAGGTTACCATGGATGAGGTTGCCTTGATCGTGTCCAGATTCAGTGAATACACGGTGGCTCGAGAGGATCAGGATGTAGTCCCTTGAAAATAGCTCCGAATGCCAACTCATTGCTGTTCATTGCCAGTTAACTGAAGTCATGTTGGGAAACCCTAATTAGGGTTTCGTTTGTTAAATCTTGACCGTCGGCTCATGTTTAATCTGAGCCATTTATTCAATTTATGGAACTCTATATAAACTCTTGGACCCTCATTTGTAATGGGTGAAATGAGTAATAAAAAATTGTTGCGACGAAACTATTTCCGTTTATAAAAGCTCTTGTGCATGATTTGCTAAGAACAACTTTTATTTTCAAGTAGTATGCAAGGTTTAATATTTCTCCTTCAACACTTAGAATAGAATTAGAATAGCATTTCATTACATGTTGGTTAGATGAATGATAGATTTGATCGCAGTGGTGGATAAAATTTTGCTCATACTTTTGTTGAGTGGATGATTTGCACTCGACGTGTAAAGTTAGTCTGAGCCATTAAATCGTGGATGCTTAACTTCTGTTTGTTTTGACTATAAATTCGAACATGAAAACCATTATCACCTCCGTTGAAGATTGCACCCGCTTCGCGTAGTTGTCCGAAGGAGGCGAAACGAAGTGTGGTTACCCATTTTGTCTAATCGCTGCTGTCTCTTGAATTCTTAGGCGTAGTTTAGATCTCTAAACCCTTATCCTTTTGCCCTTTTTTTGGAATATCTGAAATACCCATCGAAAGAGCTTCAAAGATAAAACCGCCTAAGTCCTCAACTCGCGAAAATGAATTTTACGTAAGTCCCCCTTGTGATTACCAGCAAATCACAACGACCACTGACCTTGTTCATATGTCATAACCTGGCCAAAAGAAACATTGGAGTCATTGTATTATCTTCTAGGTATTTGCAATTACTTTTCAAGAGAGGATAAAGTGTCCTTGGGCATTTTATTTTGTGTATGGTGGCGTATTCAAAACACACACCAACAGGGCGTTGCCCGCAGACCCCCACAAGGGGCACTGCCCCTCGACCCCGCTTGGGGCATCGCCCCTAGACCCCCACAAGGGGCGCTACCCCTCAACCCCATTGGAGACATTGCCCTCAAACTCCCATTGAATTTAATTGATTTTCTAGGTACTCTCCAAGTCCAAGTTTCCATAGTTTTCCTACAAGTCTTCATCTATAATATCAACATCAACGCATTCCACATGAGGATGCCATTTTGTACCCAATTTGCTTTCAAATCAATCAAATACAACTATCAATCGACATTTAATATTTATCTTTGGCATTTGGCATTGATCAATGATCAAGTATCATACTATGAAATGATTTAATTTTAATATGTTTAAGTTTTAATAAATATTTTTCAAATTATTTATTCCTTTTATTGAAAGGAAAACAACATTATTAAAATTAAAAATTACATGTAAAATTTTTTAACATATGAATATGAATTTGATAATCATTCAAGTTTACCTAAATTTTAAGCATAATGATTAAAAATTTAAATCATGATTAAGTTTTTAACATACAAACTCACCAAAATGATAAGAGTTATCCCTTGTAGAATGATGTTGAAAGCGTCAGAGCTCACACTTGTATGCAAATTTGTGTTCAATTATCAATTAGTTTCATTTCAAAATCAACTGTTGCATGCTGATTCATTTAACTTCACTTTTTATCTCTTAATGTTTATCTTGTCTCTCTTTTGCTAGGTATCTTGCTAAAATAATATGGCTTCTGCAAGTAAAAAGAGTGGTGGCAAACCAAGAGATCCTCGCTGGAAACATGGAACACCAGGTGCAATGCGAGGAGAGGTGATTTGCAACCATTGCACCGAGTCTTATTTTGGTGGCATAAACCGGCTGAAATACCACCTGGCATGAATCCCTTGTCGAGATGTTACACCATGTACAAAGGCACCTGAAGAGGTTGAGATGGAGGCCAAAGCACTCCTTGCAGCATTTGACCAAAGGAAGGAAAGTAAAAAGAGAGCAGCAGAGGCGATGGCAGCCCCATATGCAGATTTCAGTTCTACAGGGTCACAGAGGACTATGGGAAGCTCTTCTTCTCTTGGGCCACAGATACGAGAATTGGGAACTGGAAGTGTGGGCAGCCTCGGTTCTAGTTTTTTTGTTCCACGTAATACTCCTGGTGCACAACCTTCATTGGAAGGTATTTCTTGGAATAGAGAGTTGCAAAATGAGGCGAAGTTGGCATGTGCTAAATTTTGGTTCTACAACAATATTCCATTCAATGTTGCTTCTAGTCCTTATTGGGAAGGGTTGGTCACTGCATTGACCGTGGCAGGTAAGGGGTTCAAGGCCCCAAGTCCTTATGAGTTGAGTGGGCCATTATTGCAGAATGAGGTCCAAAACACACACAAACTAGTGGAGGAACAAAGGAGAACTTGGGAAAAGAATGGCTGCACCATTATATCTGATGGGTGGACGGATGGTAGAAATAGGACACTCATCAACTTTCTAGTGGCTTCAAGGGGACAATTGGTATTTCTAAAATCAGTTGATGCCTCCAATGAAACAAAAAATGCAGAGACCTTGTGCAACATGTTGGATGAGGTGGTGATGGAAGTAGGAGTTCAAAATGTAATTCAAATTGTGACCGACAATGCAGTTGCATATGTGGCAGTTGGTAAACTTCTAATGGCGAGGCATCCTACATTATTTTGGAGCCCTTGTGCTGCCCACTGTCTTGACTTGCTCCTTGAGGACATAGGGAAACTAAGTTGGGTGAAGAATGTGGTTGAAGATGGAAGGAATATCACAAAGTTCATCTACAATCACACATGGGTCCTAAGTCTTATGAGAGAGCACACTGATGGTAAGGATCTCGTGCGATCAGGAGTCACACGCTTTGCCACCAATTTCCTCACCTTGCAGAGTATTTTAGCTACATTGCCCAACCTCAAGCGCATGTTTGTGAGTGAAAAATGGTTGGAGAGTCCTTATTCCAAGAAGCCTGAAGCAGATAAAGTCAAGAAGACCATTTTTGATGATAGATTTGTCAAACAAATGGAGGAGATCATCAATGTAAGTTTTCAAACTTTGATTGATGATTTAGTTTTTTGCTTTCTAATATTACAACTTGCTGATTTTGTTAATGTTTTTATATTTTAGGTGTCAGAACCGTTGGTTAGAGTTCTACAATTGGTGGATGGGGATAAAAGCCCCATGGGGTATTTATATGAGGCCATGGATAAGGCCAAAGAGGCAATTCAGCATTTATATGGGTCAAACAAGACCAAATATGAACCCATATGGCGCATAATAGATCGGAGGTGGAATCGACAACTCCACCAACATATTCATGCTGCTGCCCACTTTTTGAACCCCAAGTTTTATTTCTCTCCTACTTTCAAAGAAGATACAGAGGTTCTTGTTGGCCTCAACACATGTATTGAGAGATTGGTTAGTAATGATGAGCTTCGAGATCTTATACTTGATGAGATACAGAGCTATAAGAAGGTCGAAGGGCCATTGTTTTCTTCCAAAGATTGCATTCGTAGGAGAGACACTCTACAACCAGGTAACAAATTCATGTGTTTAATATTGTTTTACTATTTATGTTAATGTTTAAGTTTATTAAATCCTTACTAAGTTATAAATGACAATTATTATCCTTGCAGATTTGTGGTGGGAAGATTATGGTGCCACAATGCCTAATCTTCGAAAGGTTGCCATTCGTATTTTATCTCAGCCTTGTAGTGCATCTGGTTGTGAGCGCAACTGGAGTGTCTTTGAGGCCATTCACATGAAGAAGCACAATCGGTTGACTCAAAAGCGCTTGAATGACCTTGTCTACATTCGGTACAAGGGCTGAGTTCACATGAAGCACTTGACCTTGATGACATTGATCCATTCTCAGATTGGATTGCTGAGCCTGATGAGGTCGATGTGGAACCATGGATAAGTGATGATGAGTTTGCTGAAGTGGAGAGGGTGGTAGAGGCAGCTGAATGGGAAGCAGAGGTGGCAGCATATGAGGAGGAAGTAGGCGAGCTTGGTCAGTCAGCAAAGGGTTCTTCACACACATGGCTTGATCCTATCCCTATGGATGAGGCACATGTTGACGCACATGTTGAGGCTCCTATTGAGAACACTACAACTATACCATCTACATCAACACCACCCACACAACAACGACAAAAGCTTTTGAGTTTCAGTCGGAGAAGAAATTTAGGATAGATAATTTTTATTGATATTGAAACTTGAAGTTGATATGTATTGAGAAGTCGAACTTGTTTTTTGGTCTATGATACATTGATGATTGATATGTATTAAGGTTTTAAACTCTAATTTTGATTTATATATGATGAAATCAGTTGATACATTGATGATTGATATGCATTAGACTCTAATTTTGATTTATATATGATGAAATCAGTAATATGTTCTAAAAATTCAGTTTATATGTGTGTTTTTAAAGAATATTTTTAAGAATTATGTATTTTCAAATGTTCGATAAATTTGCCGAGTTATTGCCAAGTTTTTCCCCGAGTTTTTGCCGAGTCTCGAGTTTTTAAATTTTTTGGGTCTGCCGAGTTATTGCCGAGTCTGAGTTTTTCAACTATGGCTTCAGCCAAGCCATACCAGTCATAAATTGCCAGGTCATACAGTGTCTTTAGTGGGGCGTTTGGTCTCTAGGCTGAAACGCCTAGTTCTTGAGCATTGATTCACCTTCATTGAGGGCGGCCAGACCTTAGTATTACATCAGATGCATTTGAAAGGTGGAGAACTCACTATTTGTTGCTTGGCGTCCATGTGAAAGGGTTATACTTGCTGCTGTTATGAATTTCCAGATTTGCAATTCAACTAGCTATGGCTATTCCAGGTATGAAACATTGTAAAAGTTTTCATTTATAAATTTGAATTAGTAAAGCTATTTGTATTTGCTCAGCATTCCTTCAATTTTGCATTGGCACATGTTATACTTGCATTTCTTTTCTTTCCTAGCAAAATCATGTAAAAAACTCAAAATAAGCGAAAACCATGAAAAACCAAACAAATCAAATGAGGCAGAATTTCAGTTGGCAAGTGTCCATTTGGGGTGGGATACTTCAGAATGGGACAACAGAGATTTCCACATGGTTGAACCCCACAAAGACCAGCCACTTTGGTCACGCTGCTGAAGAATTTAAATCTCATCAAAGTGCTTTTCAGTTACCCAAGGTGTGAATCTGATCAAAGTTTTTTTCAGATACCCAAGGTGTCCAGTGCAAGAGCATCCTCAGCATAGGTTGACCAGCATGCACAAGACAAAAAATTATATTTTCTTTCTTATTTTCTAATTTTTAGAAGCATTCACAAAAACAGAAAAGAATGTGAAAGGGTGGAGAATTCAGAAGGTCAGGGGCCAAGGTTAACTAATCGATTCATAGGTTTCCAATGACTAGCATAAGATGAATTGAAAGCTCAGAAAAGGGGCTGAAAATTTCAAAAGCTCAGTTCAGATTTGTAGAGAGAGATCAAATGAATGAATTCAAGCATTGAAACTGTGTATTCGAACTCTAATAATTGCATGGTACACATCAACATGCTCAATTTGCAAATACAGCACTACATTCCAATAAAGAACAGCTTGATAAGCCAACACAATCTGAGATTTTTTTATGAAACATGTTATACAAGATAATCTCCGAGGTTAAAATAAGATTAAAATAAAGCACCTCCAGACCATCCAGACCACTCCAATCAATGATCAATGACAATCCAACAAGCTTTGTCAAAGGATCCTAGATTCTTGATTCCATTGTTGTTTGTTCAAGTAATAGTCAATTTGTTAGTGATTCCAGGAATCCTGTAATACCCCATGAATGAACATGACTAAGAATTTTTGCAAGTTAAGGTATTATCAGTACAATTCTAAGCTGCAAAGGGGTCTACTCATAATGAATAAGACGAATCCAAGAATGCAAACCAACTGTTGCAATCTTGCTTACTTTTAAGTCATGCTATGGCTACAGGTTTCACATCGTCTAACAGTGTCAGGCAACAAGATCCCAATCTCCTATTTCTTTCTGTCCTTATGGCAGAAGCAATAACAGTCACTCATATAGTAAGCCAGACCCCTGGATAATTCCTCTATTATTTTAAATCGAGCACTGATTTATAGTTTACAATATTAATTTAACATTAAGTGGAATGATAAACCACTAATTTGAATATTCCTTCACGTATATTGACACTAAGCATGTTGAATCGTTTACCAGTCTAAAACACCTTCCTGATTTCCTACAGTACATATTCATTTTTGACCTGATGTTGATGCCCATTTCCATCCATTTAACTAGGTATCCTTCAATTTACTCATTTTATAAATGGAGTTTCACATTGTGCTTATGTAAAACTGCAAAACATAAGTTTAACACCTGTGACACTCATTAACCAATAGTCTAACTCTATATCATATTAAATCATTTTGTTTAGTGATATAAATCTGCATGAAAAAATTCCAAAATGCTTCAAAGAAAATTTCAAAATTGCATTTAATCTTTCCTTGTTTTATGTAAGAAAATGTCTGTATCGAAAAAAAAAAGAAAACTATACAAAAGTGTTTTGAATGAAGATTGATTATATAAACTAAAGATGTCATGTAACCTATATCACAATATGATGTAATATTAATATTGCTCCTCCGTTATTCAATAAGTTAGGGATAACATTGTAAAATCTCTGTGAAATACATCATCAGAAATAAACAGCACATAAAAAAAGGAAGAAAGGCAGATACATATTGCATACAGAATTTGTTTGAAGTTCAACCTTTCATTTCATTAGCCATGTAATATTTATCTTACCTTTATATCATTTTCTGTAAGTCCATCGTGCAAGCCTCGTTCACTGAGCTGTTCTACTCTCTGGCATATGCACCAAAGAAATCTTCAACTCAAATGTAAAATTAACAGGTTTAACTTGTAGCAGCCTAGCAAAGAACATGTCAAAACATCTGTTGAATGATACAACAGAAAAGAATTGTCGTACCTTTATAAATTCAGCATAGATTTCATTCGGTATGATTTGCATTGCTGTTGATAGAGCAGCAATAGCAGCTTGAGATTCCATGCATCCCGAATTCATCAAACCCCTTGGTCCCAATAATATCTGTAATCAATGGTGTATAGAAAAAAATATCAGAAAAATGGAAGACATGTTGTATTCTCTAATCTCTCACCAAATACCTAACATGTTTTGGGGCACTCAAATCAATCGAACCATGTGCATAGGAAAACACTTAATATTTTATATTGGGTAGTATCATAGTTGAAAAACTCGTGCAAAATTCGCATACCTCGCGAGTAACCGCTTGTCAAACTGAGAGGCAAGTTAATCGCCTTATTACTCGCAGCCGAGTAATCTTAAAAAATCGCAGTGTGTAAACTGAAAAAAAATGCGAAAAATCGCAAGCTTAACAGTGAAACCACGGGCAAAAATGAAGGGATGCGTTTTTTTAAAGTTTTGCCCTAACTTTGAGCGACTAAAGACTCACAGAAAGGCGTCACTTTCATTTTACTCTTTCCACACATAAAGAAAACGACGGCTGCAGTGAAAAACGAGGGCACAGAAGAAAACGCGAACTCGAAAGCAGTAAAAAAACGCGAGGGTAGAGGAAGACGACGGCGCAAGAAATGACGGCACAGGTATTTTTCTATTTCTGCAAAAGACAATTTTTACAATCCGAAAAACGCACAGGTCGATCATGTTTTACAAACAAAAACCCTGATTTTCCGATTTCCATAGTCGATAGGCTGGAATCAATACCTGTAGTTTTTTTAATTATTTTTTTGAACATATTTTCAATAGTCGCTGAAAAAAAAATTGATTTGTAAACATATTAATTATTATTTTTAATCATATTTTTAATTATTTATTGATTTGTATTTTGTAAACATATTTAATATTTTCTATAGTTGCTAAAAAAAAATTTGAATCGCATATTTATTAAAAGTAATTTTTTTTAATTTGATTTACTATATTAACTTATAATTGATGACTTTAAGTTATAATACATTAACTTATAATTTTTAATTTTTAATTTGATTTATTTTTAAAACTTATAATATAATATATAATTAATAATATATTAACTTATATTTGTAAAAGAAAATTGAAAACTTTTAATTTAATTTATTTTATTTTTAAAACTTAAAATTAAAAATAATTGAAAATTATTAATTTATATTAATATTATGATAAATTGAAGAAAATAATAACAAAAATAATGATATTCAAATTTCAAAAATGTGTGGTTTTTAAGAATATTTTAAAAAATTGTGTATTTTCAAATGTTCGATAAATTTGCTGAGATATTGCCGAGTTTTTCCTAGAGTTATTGCCGAGTTTTTGCCGAGTCCCGAGTTTTTAAAAATTTTGGTTCCGCCGAGTTATTGCCCAGTCCGAGTTTTTCAACTATGGGTAGTATAATAGGTTAAGAGTCCTGAAAGATAAACAATTACAGTAAGGACACTTAGCCTTCACTTGACAACTTGGCAATTGATTCATGTACACAAGCCATCTGTCCCAAAGGCATTTCTAGTACAAAACACCTCACCTGAGATAATATTATATTCTGTTGTGCTAATTAATTTGCATTGAAGGTTATGTTACATTACATAATGCTAAGGGAGCATAATATTCCCAGACTCCAGATATCTATAGAGGGAGAGATATGATGTTGTGCAAAACTTGTTTCTGCAAACTCACTTTCACAGCATTTGTACATTTTCTCATAAATCTGAACTTCCATACATACACATGTATTTGAAATGCAAAATGTCTAATATTATCTTTCACAGTATTCAAGCTCAATTATGATCACAGATAACACTTTACAAAATACAATTCCAATACAAACAAACAGTGATAAATAACAAGAAATTTCTGATGAAGTAAAATCGTTCTTTGATTTGCAATAACTTGAAAACGCAAACTGACTATAAGCATCCAAAAATTCACAATCATTGCTTAATTATCTTGTCACTTCTGTGTACCTCACAAATAACTCCTGGATCAGTTGCCAGTGTATGTGTAACATCCAGACCATGTTTTCTAATACTTCTGACCAGTACCTGCACAGAAATTAAATACAAGTTTTTAGAGGTATAAAATATAATCTCAAAAGAATTTGTCACACATATTTCTGAACAACCTCTCAATTTTTGTTCAGTATCTCCTACTAAATAAGTGTGAACTGCAATTTTAACAGGATAAAAGCCCAAATTCCCACATTATTCAGAAAATCTTCATTTTAAGTGCATAGATCTTACTTCCATTTTACCTATTAAAATATTAAAAAAGCAGCACACATCAATTCAAATTGATGATGCTGATATAATGGAAGAATTGTGAGAAGAAGCGCTAGTTACCACATTAGAGTATAATAAGAAATTCCCATTCTTCAGAAAATGAATTTACAAATACACAGATGTAATACACTCATCTCACATGTTGTATTGGAACCAGTCCACTCCTTTATAATGCATCTTAGCCTTGTATTCAACCTTTTTCTTCAACTTGTGTTCAAAATCAAACCTGTCGGTACCAAACACAGTACCCCTACGAAACTGAGTCTTATAGCCTCTTTCTATCAATCCCTTGTCAAGTAATTCTCAATTAAGTATCAATACCAAGACAATTGTGGTCTCTCCGAATCAGTTACAAAAATTAGTTCTGTTAAGGTCCTGTTTACTAACAAATTTTGCAAGATGAAGATACATTTTCAAAAAGGCACCCAATGCTGAAAACAAAGGAGATTATTAACACAGGGAACGTGAAGATAAGAGAAGAAATTTATGCGAAAAGGCATGCTACTGTGACTTCCAAGTGACAAAGCCATTATGAATTGGCATCCAAGACATGGCAAAACAATCAAAGATTAGCACTCAGTCTAAATTGGGGGGGAAAAGACCTAAATGTAGCAGCAATATTAAGTGAAAATTCTGCCTAGCATGCATAAAGAATGGCAAAGCCAATCATAAACCACACCTATGGAAGAGATCAAACAACTAGAGTCGAGCAACATTCTATAGTGGTGTTTTTGTTGTGTGGATTTTGTTGGAGCTCCTAGCAATTGTTCCTGGTGTTTGGCTTTTTATTTGTGGGTTGTATGGCTTGCAAGCATTTGACAATGGGTGGCAAAGATCCTCTACGTCAAGGCGAAGTATCTAAACATGTATTCCAAAAGATTTTTGATGTCAAGTTGTGTTGCTAAGCCTTGTTATGAGTATCTTGAGTAAAGAAAATATTTTGGACAATGTTTTTTGCGATCTAGGTTTTCAATTGTGGTAGAATTTCCTACTAAATTGGAGGTGGCTATCCCTTTTGAGGAAATGCATAAGTGAGTGGAGCTTCTTCAGCTCCATCTCCAACAGGTGAAACTGGACAGTAATCTTAAATTAGAGGATAGTGGGAAGGACATTGGTGTCTTAGCTCTAAGCATTCCCATGGAGTTAGGATCTGAAATTGAGGCTTAGAAAGAAAAGATGCGGGCAATGAATGGTAATATTACGTAGAACTTACTATCTTATGTCAAGATTTTCACCTCATGTTCAAATATCCAATAGTGTTATTAAAATAATATTTATTATTTATTTAATGCTCAATAATGTTGTTATATAAAGTAATTATAGTGATAAGATCGTCTTTGATCTTATCTGAAGTTTCCTTTTAGAAACTTTATGATTTTTGTACATTTTATAAATTATTTATTGAAGCTTTTGCTTTATTGTTAATATATCAAACAATTTACCAATTACTTGCGTAATATGGTATCAAAGCCCAGGTGACTGAAAATTAATCTTCTAAAAATTTTGAAAGAAAATTTGAAGATTGAATTTTTATATCAAATAATTTACCAATTACTTGCGTAATATGGTATCAAAGCCCAGGTGACTGAAAATTAATCTTCTAAAAATTTTGAAAGAAAATTTGAAGATTGAATTTTCGTGGCTCTTTGTATTCTGAAGTTCGAGTTTTTTGATTTGATTTTTCGTGAGTTCTCACTAAAAATTGTGGGTCTTATTCTAAAAATCGTGAGCTTTAAAAAACGCGTTTTTTTGTGCCCTTTCAAGACAAGATTCTCTGTCTTTTGAAGCCACGATTCTGTGCATTTTGGGGCCACGATTTGAAGGGTTTTATCAGTGTTTTTGTTCCTACTTGTTTTTTAAGCTAACGTCGCTTTATTTGAGCGCAGATTTAATCTCTTCTTGGCCACGTTCGTTCATCAATTCCTGGGGCACGATTCTGATATGTGTGAGGACGCATTTCGTGCCCTACTGTGGTCGCTTCTTGATCATTTCTGAGCCCGCAGTTTTTCTCTTCTACATTGATGCAACTTCCTGTTCTTTTTCCTTTGTTTTTTCTGTTGCATTTGGTCGCGTTTTAACTTAGACGCCATCTTACCCCTTGCTCGTGATCTATGAGTTTTTTGAAGTCGTTTTTCAGCATTTTCCTGAAAATGCGATCTGCGGCTAGGGTTTTGTGATTTTCCCGTGTTTGAAGTCAAAAAAAAAAAATTGATTTCAAATCCTTGGTGGGTTTTTGAGAGCTTTTCTAGGCTTCCTTCGGATTTTTCTGGGTGCATCGTTTTTCGTGCCTCAATTTTTGTGTCAACTGTACTTTGTACTTTTCAAAGTTTGTACATGAATCTGCCTATGTTTTTGCATTGGAATTTGCACCTCGAGTTTCATGCATTCAGCATCTTCTCAATTCCTCGTTTTTTGTGCCTCGAAAAGTGTGAAGATGGCGAGTTTGACCAACATTATGTTGGAAGACAATCAATGATTCAACAACAAAAATTATAACACTTGGAAGGAGCGGATGATGACCATCTTTGAATATCGCTGCCTTGATCAGATGATTCTCAGCAATGTTACTCGACCCACCACTGCGGATAAAGCTCAGGAGAAGTTTGATGAGTAGAATCGTGAAGTGGTGATGCTTATTAAGCTTTCAGTTACAAATGATCAGCTACCTTAGATCCCGCTTGGAAAATCATTAAAGGAGATTTGGGACCATCTAAAGGGTTCGCATGAGACTTTCGACAAGAGTCGTGCATTCTTCTTGATAAATATGTTGTTTTCTATCATGATGGATGAGAAAACAAATTTGCAAGCACACTTGAACAAAATCCAGGAGATCCAAGATCAGTTGGAGGCTATTGGTCCGAAAATGGAGGAAGACATGGTCGTGATCACTCTGAAAAGTCTACCTTAAGTCCTATGAACATTTCATTGAGACTCTCAACATTACATCTGCTAATGTTGACCTAAAGTTTGTGGAACTTTGTACTATCCTCTTGCAACAGGACCGCTGGAAACAACAGTTTGGTAGCAGTGCTTCATCATCCTCTTCAGAGCAAGTCTTTGCAGCTAAAGCTCAGCCTAAAAGCAAAGGGAAAGGTCAGCCTTTGCAACAGAAAGGCTCAGGACAACCTCAGTACAACTCTAAGAAAAAGAACATTCAATGTAATTATTGCCACAAATTTGGTCACATGAAGAAGGATTGTCGTCAACACTTGACTTCTGAACAAAAGAAGCAGGGAGGGTCTCAACAGAATGCACATGTTGTTGAGCACACTGAGCAGAAGGAATCTGCCTTTTATGCTTTTATGGCTAAAAGGCCTACAGATCATGTAAAGTCCTTTGCCTGGTACATTGATTCAGGTGCTTCACGTCATTTCACTCATAGACGTGACTGGTTCACAGAATTCTCTCTATTCACTAACTCACTTGTTTTTGGAGGAGGCGAAGAATACACAATTGTCAATAAGGGCACTGTTCAGATTCAGTCTAGCGGGAGGAATCTCATATTCCTCAATGTCTACTATGTTCCTGGCATGGAACTCAACCTTCTCTCAGTCAATCAGATCATGCAGCATTCTCCTCAGTTAGATGTGGTTTTCAATGTGCACAAATGTTCCATTGTTGATCGGGAAACTCGCACTACTGTAGTTGTTGGCATTGAGGATCGTGGTCTTTACAGACTTGTGGACACAGGTGATTCTCCAAAGTTAGCCATGGCTGCCAGAACTTCTCTTATCACCAGTCTTTGGCACCAGCGGTATGGGCACTTAAATGTGCATTATCTCTCTCAACTAGCTCAAGAGGGACTTGTAGCTGGCTTACTTGATATTCAGACTCAACATCATGGTGTGTGTGGAGCTTGTTAGGTTGGGAAGCAGCACAAGACACCATTCCCAGATGGTGACTCGTGGTGAGCTTCTAAGGTACTGCAATTAGTTCATACTGATATTTGTGGGCCTATGAATACTCCTTTTGTTACTAATTGTAGATATTTCTTGCTATTTGTTGATGATTTCAGTAGAAAAAAGTGGGTGTACTTGCTTAAACAGAAATTAGATGTGTTTAATGTATTTCAGAAGTTTAAGGCCTTAGTAGAAAAAGAGTTTGGTTCTTGCATAATCACTCTTAGGTCAGATAATGGGGGGAATTTTGTTCTACTACATTCTCCAACTTATGTGATACACATGGGATTAAATGCCAGTTAACAACACCCTACACTCCTCAACAAAACGGTGTTGTAGAGCGGCGCAATCGTACAATTGTTGAGATGGCCCGCTCCATGTTGCATCACAAGAGTGTTCCTAACAAATTTTGGGCAAAAGTCATTTTCACTACAATCTATCTCCTTAATCGGTCACCTACTCACGTTGTTAAGGGAAAGACTCTTGAGGAAGCTTGGACTGGTAGAAAACCTAGAATCAGTCATTTGCAAATCTTTGGCTCTCTAGCATATGTATCGATTCCAAATGCCAAGCACTCAAAGTTGGATTCCAAGAGTCAAAAGCTTATGTTCACAAGGTATAGTGACAATCATAAGGCTTACTGGCTGATTTATATAGACACTGATCGTCTTGTCTTCAATCAAGATGTTGTCTTTGATGAAGAACGAAGACCTTTTCACATTTCCTCGTTTATGCAGCATTCTGAGGATCAACCTTTGAAGGCTTTTGATTTGGGTGTCTATCTTTAGTTAGGTCTACCTGATGGGAGGGATGATGAGGATTCTATTTTTGATGATGCTCAACCTGATTTCCCTTCGGATGATATTGATTTTCTACCTGTTGAACCTGTTCCAGATCCACAACCAGTTCCAGCTCCTCCTGTTGCATCTAATGTTGGCACTTCTCCTCATAGGCCCAAATGGTGGGCTAAGACAATTGGATATCTTCATGATGATGAGCTCATTGAGGGGAGATCATCCAAAAACAAGAGCAAACAGCAGCATACAATTTGCTCTCATGGCCAACATTCACAATCTCTAAGAGCCTCAGACATATTCAAAGGCTAAAGGAATTCCTAAGTGGGAAAAGGCTATGGAGGTTGAATACCAAAGTCTTCAAAAGAATCACACTTGGGTCCTTTCTGATCTTCCTCCAAGGAAGAAGCCCATTAGCTGCAAATGGGTGTATAAGGTGAAATACAAAGCTGACGGAACCCTTGACAAGTACAAAGCTCGTCTAGTTGCTAGGGGGTTCTCACAGAAAGAAGGCATTGACTATGAGAAGACCTTTGCTCCTACAACCAAGATGAGTACCATTAAGCTCGTCCTTGCCTTAGTAGCCCAGTTTGGTTGGAAAGTTCATCAAATGGATGTTAAGAGTGCTTTCCTCAACAGTGAGTTGAAGGAATAAGTCTACATGACGCAGCCTCCAGGGTTTAAGGTTGTCGGTAAAGAACACAAGGTGTGTAGATTGGTAAAAGCACTCTATGGCCTGAAACAGGCTCCTCAAGTTTGGTACATCAAGATTGACAAGTACCTTGTTGTGACCTTTTTCACACATCACCCCATCCAAGATGGGGACCCCCTAATTTTTGCTCCATTCTGGTCTTTTGGCTTTGCGTCTCTCTATCTCTGATCTTTTGTCCTTCTGGGGATGTCCCGTCTTTTGACCTAGATTGAAATGATTGCCAAATCTACGAAATTAGGGTTTCCATCATTTAGGCTTGTTTCAGGTCAAACTGAGTTATCAGGGTGAAATCTAAGTGCAACAGTGCAATCAGGAGGCTCAAGGCAAGATCCCACTGAAATCCTACTGAAATCTGACAACTTACTATTTTTAGTAAGTACCTAATCTGAGGTCTTCTCCTCAGGATTTCGGGATTCTAATTACTTCAGCACATTCAGGCAGCTTCAGAGCACCCACACGTGAAATTTGAACAGATTCAGACAACTGGCTATTTTTAGCAGTTCAGCCTTCGAAGGCCATTTTTAGGATTTAAACGTACGATTCTCCAATGCATGACTGGAGAATGGATCTGGGTTTTTCAAGACCTTCGCAACGGTATAACATGCAAACCGAGACAAGGACTTTCAGAGTTCAGCCTTCTGAGGCTATTTTTAGGGTTTGCATGCAAAGATTTTTAGTGCATGTCCGGATATTCCATGTGGGTTTTGCAAGAGCTTCGCAGTGGTATGACATGCAAACGGAATGAGTCAGTTTTAAGGGACTTACTATTTTTAGCCGATGCCGAAACGTTGACCAGTTTTCTGGTTTTTCTGGGTTTTTTGAGATCCCACGGGCACTGTGACATGCAAACTCATCCAACGTCCGATGGACCACTTTCCGGACACTTACTATAAATAGCAGCTTCAGCCCAGCGGTTACCCAACACTTCAGTTCAGCGTACAAAGCGACATGCAGAAGAAACAAAGCCAAACAGAGACCGTTCGGGATACATGCAAGTCAATTAGGGTTTCCACTTTTATAGGGGGTAAAATACAGAAACCGTCAGAATGAAGTACCCCACCGATATCAGCATCATCCAAGCAACCTACTGGCAAAATTTGAGTGAAGTCGGAGAACTTACTAATTTTAGTAAGTCAAGGCATGGCTATAAATAGCAGGACTGTGCCTAAGGCAGGTGTGAACAGATCACTTACAGCATCAAGAACAGGCAAAGTGAATTTCAGAGCAAACAGAGATACAGAAATTGATCAATTTTAGGGTTTGCTAAAAATAGTATGTACTATGCCAGATAAGGTATGAACAAGGTGACAAAGTCAGTGGAGGCACAGCCACGCCAGCTCCAACTCAGAACGAGATGAGATGCAATGAAACCCTAATTTCTCCGAGTTTACTAAAAATAGAAAGCCAAGGCATGGCTAGGGCGTTGAAAACCTATAAGTGATAAATGGCATGAAGATACGTCAAAAGCACCTGAGATAGGGAAAAATGTTCTAAGTATGGAATTCCCCTCATGATATGCTGAATGCGCCTTCAAGGATAAAATGGAAGTAGCAAAGGTCAAATGCGCCCACATGAGGCAAACGCATGATAAAACTTTCTAAGGCACGGAAATTCCTTGAAGACCCCTAAAATGCGCCCTCATCTAGAACTTGCATAAGCTAAATGCGCCTAAGGCAAGGAAGTTTCCCTCTACATAGTCAAAATGCGCTCAAGGAAGGTGAAGAGCCACTAGATATGGGCGGAATTCCTTCTAACACCCTCAAATGCGCCCAAGAATGGAAGTTGCATGGGCTAAATGCACCCAAGGAAGATGAAAGGTCACTAGGTAGTGGCGCTTTCCTTTGCATATGTGAAAGGTGCTTGGAAATGGAAGTTGCCTAGTCAAAATGCGCCTAGGGAAGGTGAAGAGTCACAATAGGCGTGGAATTTTCCTCCTCACATCTCAATATGCGCTCAAAGAAGGAAGTCTACATGCTCATATGCGCCTAAGGAAGGTGAAGAGTCACCCAAGGCGTGGGAATTCTTCCACTACCCCTCATTTGCACCCTCAAGTTCCTCCTCCCTATAGCAAATGTGCCCAAGGTGGCAAGGTGAAAGATAAAATGTGAAAATGATGGAGGAAATGCGCTTGGTTTGAGTAAATTCCCTCACACATGGTGAAATGCGCTCAAGTTTCCCTCATGACATGCTAAATGCGCCAAAGGTAAAGGTAATACTAAGGGGTGGCGTGATTTTTTAAAAGGCTAAGGGTTGAGTAATTTTCCTCCCCACCATGTGAAATGCGCCCAAGTGAGTTGAACTTGGAAATGAAAATCGCTAAGTATGAGAAAGGAAGTCTAGGCATGGAATTGCCTAAGGAATGGAATGGAAGCATGGCATGCTAAATGCGCCCTTCAAAGGGTAAGATGATAAAATTTTAAATTTTAAAATAAATTCCTAAGGCATTTTCTAAAGAGAAAATGAAAATACGCCTATAGGTAATGCTAAAATTTCCAGGGTAAAAGAGTCTTCAGAGAGAAAATTCTTCAGAGGGAAAATCAAAGAATAATGTCGAGGCAGAGAAACTTGAGATTGCAGGAGTGGAAGACGTCCGGGGTAAAGAAAAATAAACCTTAGCCATTTTATTATTTTTAAATAATAAAAATTAAAAGTACCCCTTCATCCAGATACACATGAAAATAATGGATTCTGGAAAGATTTTTCTTTTGGGTATTGAACGTTTGCAATCCAGAGATGATTCAAACTTACTCCACGCCGTGTCCATATCGTTTCGGTGGATATTTTGCCCAGTGCCTATTTTGATAAAATTCCTAAGGCAAAGTTAAGGAATTTCTCTAAAGCAAACAAATAAAATGAATGAGAAGTATTTCGCTAGAAGTTTGAACTGGATAATTTTGCCAAAGCGAAGGTGAGATTAAATGACTTAGCCAAACAATTCGAAATTGTCCAAAGAGTGAGTGATTTAATATTTTAAAGAGTCAAATGCGATGAGGCAGGCCTGTGCAGAGATGATGAATTCATTATTCTAGAAGTTTGAGATTCCGATGCCTCAGATGACAAGTGTTACGATTGGAAAAGAGAGGGAAAGTGGAATTCAAAAAAATGCTAAGTATAGCCTCTGCAGGAATTCGACCTAGCTATAATATTCTGAGTCTTCTTCATTCTCCTCACAAGTTGCTGAATATGGAGCATTTGCTAAAGCTGAAATACGAGTTTGCAAAGAAGTAAAAAATTCTCAAGCTGCTGGAAGATTTCGAATTTGTGAAGTGTGAAGCTGCTGAAGTACGTTTTTGCTGAGAAGTTGCAGTTGCTGCTGAAGTACGATTTGAAGTGCTGCAGTTCAAGTTTGCAAGTTTGCTGAAAGTTTGAATTTGTGAAGACATTTACAAGTTGCTGAAAGTACGTTTTTTTTTGGAAGAGAAGTATGAATTTGAGAGAGGTCTCAAGAGTTCTTGCAAATACAGAAATTTCACAGTTGAAGTGAACAAGACAGTTGAGGTTTGCGGTTGGAAATGGCAGAAGTGTTGCAGCCCCTTTATTTAAAAATCTGCTAACACCCTCAACAGTGATTATTTATTATTTTAAAATCTTGTTTTCTAACTATCTTGCCTTTTTGCAGAATGATTGAATCAAGCAGAAGAGCTGTAGGTAGGAACAACCACACCAAATCCAAACAAGCAATGATCAAGAAATTAAGCAAGTCCTTCCTACCAGAGTCAAAATTCTCATCAAAGTTGGGCAAGCTGGCTAACACAAATTTAGGCTCATTCAACCTAGAGGCGTTCAGAAGGAGGATAATGGGGACTGGAGGCCATCACCCGTCGGTGACTTCACACAGTATTGTCAGGAGTGGATTGTATGCCGCTGCCAGTTTCCCGCCGGCTATCCGATGTCCAGAGCTCATCCTGGAATGCGCCCACCACTACAACACAGAGCAGAGAATGATCACTTCGCCAAATAGCCAGATATTGGCCAACCTGACACCTGAAGCAATCGGGGAGGCGTTTGGGATTCCAATGCATGAGAAAATGATCTACAAGACAAAAGAAAGGGCTGAAAGAATGTATTCATCCACAACTGATCAATGTGTTGATTTGATAAACACCAGGTGGATGATCATGCCCAAGCCAACTCGTACAAAGCTACCCAAACAGATAATTTCAGAGGACTTGAGACAAGAGTTTGGTGATCTCATTATGATGCTGAGCAGAGTTGGAGGGTGCCCCCAAGCGTTCATCTTTGAACCTTGGATGTTCTACTATATCAACTTGGTACTGGAGGGCAAAGATCACATGGACTGGACACTGTTGATCAGTGACTGCATTCATGAGCAGCTCCGTGGTGTGAGGAGAACGAAGATGTTTTATATGAGCTCTTACCTTGTCTATATGTTGGCTCGCATGACAAAGTATAGAGGGATCTCCTACAAGGAACCCATTGGATGCGGTTCCCATCAGTTTAAAATATATGAGGCTTGTCCACAGTTGCATTTGACAAGCACAACTAACTACAAAAGGGTCAATGACGCCTTCACAATGCATATCACAAGGACCTTGCAGCAAAGAACCCATCACCGAATATCCAGGGAAGCATAGGAAATGATCGAGAAATTCGGATGTTGGTTTATCCAATTTCCAAAGTTCACCTACATAAGGCTACAAGGATTCTCTTCCTATCCTTATAGATTGCCTCAGTATCCCACCAACAGGATAGTGATGCTGGAAGTATCTAGGCAACTTATTGCCTACGATAAGATCCAAACGAAGAAGAAGAAAGGTGGACTCGGCTTCCCAATTACCATGGGGAATTCAGACGAAATCTGCCCATCGTTGCAAGCAGCTAGGGAGGCAGAGAATGAGCTCCAATTCTTCCATCTTTCCTACCATACCAACAGGCATCATTACGATCCCCACAGGAACATCAGATGGATACTGTTAGAAGAGTTCGGGCACAACGCACAGGTCAAAGACTTTTGGGCCAGTGCAGTGGATGAGATCGAGGTTAGGAAAAGAATGTTCTCTCGGATACCGTTGGTGATGGTCAGAGAGTGCGAGATTGTCCCAGTACCGGATCAGATCGAAGAAGACATAAACGTAGTACAGGCTGACTACAAAACAATGAGAGATACACCCCTACCACTCCCAGATTGCTCGGAGCCAGAGATCACCGACTTGGATACACTCTGTATCCCGGTCTTAGCATTTACACGGAGTTGGGTAGAGAGGCATGTCAACTGACTTAAGGGACAATCAATTCCCCTTACATATAATTTGATGGGAGATCACAGATCACCTGCAATTAGGCAGAGAAGGCAGGTGGATCATACTCCAGAACCGAGAGGAAAAGAGCCAGTTCAGCCTGACCCTTTGAGAGTTGAGGAGTCCTTGCATACACCATCTCGAACAAACTCTCCAAGTCTACAAGAGGTATCACTGTTTGCTGATCAGAGGGAGAGATTACAGGCAGAACAAGCAGTGCAAGTGGCAAGTCAGCCACCTCGTTGGGAATCAGTGGGCCAGAGCATCAACATGCCCCGAGAGGATAATCAACAAGAAAATCAATAGGAGACGGACGAGGGGACTGCCACGGATACTCAGTTTCAACAGGAGATTGAGGCAGCTCTCGAGGAAATCAGGAGACACTGAGCCTATTAATAATGATGAGCCTTGCCAAAGCGAGGGCAGAAATGAAGTTCATGAGGTAGAGGCCGAGGTAGAACAGCCTTTTATTATATCAGACACACGACAGGAGGTGCCAAAATGGCTAAGGGATAGGATGAGGCGTGATCCTGTGGATGAGACCGATCCCGCAGCTGAGATGGAGGAATTATTACAGAGGATCAGCGCACCTCCAACAAAGAAAAAGGCTAGGAAGTTCTCCAAAATATCCACAGATGAGGATGGGTCTCGAACTTTACATATGGCAATGCCTCGGGTGGAGTGTGATTGGGATGAGGCCGTTCCCGAAAATTATGTTATTACAACAATGGAACTTGGCCGCCCTACTAGAGCACAAGTAGTAGAGGAGTGCGATAATTCCTATCGAGCACTCAAGGATAGATTGTCCTATGTTGAGGGCAAATATAAGAAATTGAAGGTAGAGCACAAGACACTGATTAGCTACGTGCAGCACTTGTCCCATCCTTGTGGGCAAGAGAATCCGGCAATTGAGCTTCCAGCCGAATTCTCCAGGGAGTCAATCAGTGGGTTAGAGGATTTGAAGAGGATGGCACAACAGGCAGACAAATGGGTTGCCAGCGTCCATGCAGAAACAAGGAAGTTTATGGAGGATCTTGCACATGCCTATCGGCAAGCCTCCGATATTATGGCAAGGATTGATGCAGTTAACCATGCTTGGGGTGAGGAGCGTATCTATCAGACGAGAGTTGTTCTCCGTTTAGGGGCTTTGATGGGCATACCTCAACAGGCTTTGGTTGATGGAGGTGTTATTCAGCAGGGGGATAGATACAACTTCGCCGGATGGTACTCTTCAGTAGTCACAGGCTGGGGATTCTACGA
Source organism: Sequoiadendron giganteum (assembly GCA_007115665.2). NCBI lineage: Eukaryota > Viridiplantae > Streptophyta > Pinopsida > Cupressales > Cupressaceae > Sequoiadendron > Sequoiadendron giganteum. Next base: position 463,814,642 of record CM021100.1, read on the forward strand.
TGCATCACAGACAGATTCTATCAGAGTCAGAAAGGCCATGACGAACATCCTAGATGGAATTCTCAACACATTGAAGGCAATCTTTGCCAGGAGGTTGACTTCTGAAGAGGTGACTGCAGATGGATTGAAGGACAGATTGACACCATTCTTTTCTGAGGTGAAGACCTTCACACAGGATGATTTCGAGAACACTATACGTTCTCCAGTATCATACAGAACACCCAGGACGCCCTTGTTGCCTGGAAGAAATCATGTGCCCGACATGGGCAAACAGTTACAGTTTTAGAATTTCAGTTGGATACATTCCTACCATTTCGGATCAGGAAGTTGAGGCAGTATTGGCCAAGTTCATCAGATTTGCTGCCAGCGAGAAGGAGAAAGGAAACGCCCTTCTGGACGATGACCTTCTGGAGGGAGATGACGTGCATTGATGGCAGTTAGTGGTTCATTGATGAGGAGTGGAGGGCGCATTCATTGCCCCACTCCTCTCAGTGGCGATTTTTAGGGCTAAAACCCTAATCAGGGCTTAGTTGGCTCAATCTGAGCCTTCCATTGTATTTCGATCTAAGTCGTCCACTGGACTTGGCTAGATATAAAAGGGGTATCCCCCCTCATTTGTAAAGTAGTTAGAAGATATCAGAGTTAGACAAAAATCAGAGATAGAGTTGACCTAGATAGAAGTTAAAGTAGAGCTAGGAGTTAGCTTAGTTGGAAAGGAAAGAAAGACTTTCCCTTTGAAAGTTTTTGTGAAAGATTGTTGTGTAAGACTCTCATAATATAAGGATTTCATTGATTGGTGACTTCATTTTACATTGTGGGCAGTTGACGAGATCTTTTCGTCTTTCCAATTCGAATAGAGTAGAGTAAAGTAGACTTTGTTTTCATACAAGTAGTGTTAATCATGGAGTGTGATGTTGGTTTGAGCATATCTTCCTATATCCATACCACTAGCGGCTTGCTGACGGTAAGTCCGCCCCTGCGTGGTCAACTGGAATCTCAACACCTAACTTCGATTGTGATTAGTATGCCCACTTGCTTCGTTGTGAAGGGGTGCGCATGGTGAATCTCAATTTGAACATCTTATCTATCCTTTGAAGATTGCACCAGCTTTGTCAGAGTTGTCCGAAGGGGAGACGAAACAAAGTTCGGTTTGAAGATTGTTGAAGCTAGTCCTTGCATTCCACCCTTAGAAATAGATAGTAGAATTCCTACCCCTACCTCCTTTAAATTCAGTATTTCCCGGTCCGTTCAAATACCAGAGCATCATAGCCAAAACCTTTCATTTGCTTGAGTAAAGAAATCGAACAATTACATAAGTCCCCTTGGAATACCCAGCATATTCACATCAACCAACTAAGTCTATTCGCAATAAAAGGAACCTTGGAGTTGAACGCATGAACTTTCACGCAATCTTAGCATGCGGAACACTTTGATCAAGAGAGAATAGAGTGACCGTTGGACATTTTATTTTGTGCTGGCGTTGTCATAAAACACACGTCAACATACCTCACAAATCATGGCTTTCAAAGGAGTCCATCTGATTCTAATCTGTATGTCAAACATACTGGTAGTGTGATATTCTTATTCTTGTTGTCTATGTGGATGACTTGATCATTACTAGCAGCTCGACACATTTGATCGTTGAGATCAAACAGGGTTTGTGCAGCACTTTTGACATGACAGATCTGGGACTTTTGCATTATTGTTTAGGTGTTGAGGTTTGGCAAACCGAGAGCAGTATCTTCATCTCCCAGTCCAAATATGCTCGAAGTCTACTGGATAAGTTCTGAATGCAAGATTGCAAACCTGCCTCCACACCCATGGAAAAAGGGCTCAATTTGTTAGCTAAGTCAAACTCACCAATAGTAGATGAATCATTGTTCAGGCAACTAGTGGGCAGCCTCATCTATCTCACTGCCACTAGACTTAACCTCAGTTTTGCAATGAGCTACATTTCACGCTTCATGACAGCCCCCAAGGTTGATCATTGGGTAGCAGCGAAGCGTGTATTGCGTTATGTGAAGGGCACCTCTAATCATGGACTTCTATACACTAGGAGACAAGATTCTAGATTTAGTGGTTTCACAAACTCGAATTGGGCAAGTTCGGTTGATGACAGGAAATCAACCTCTGGGTATGTGTTCAGTTTGGGATCTGGTGCAGTCACATGGACTAGTAAGAAGCAGCAGGCAGTGGGTCTCTCCTCGACAGAAGCAGAGTATCGGGGAGCAATTAAGGCAGCTTGTGAGGCAGTTTGGCTTTGCCGGATGCTTGCAGATATGCAAATATCTCAAGCAAGTCTGACTCCCTTGTTCTATGATAATCAGGGAGTTCTCAAACTTGCCAAGAATCCAGTCTACCATGAAAGAACCAAGCATGTGGAAACTCATTGTCACTTCATTCAGAAGCTTGTTGAAGACGGATCAGTTCAGTTGTTGTATGTTCCGACAAAGGAGCAAACAGCAGATATTCTCACCAAGTCACTCAATCCAGATAAGTTTGTAAAATTCAGGAAGCATCTTGGTGTAGTTGACAGATTGAGCATTAAGGGAGGGTATTAAAATAATATTTATTATTTATTTAATGCTCAATAATGTTGTAATATAATGTAATTATAGTGATAAGATCGTCTATGATCTTATCTGAAGTTTCTTTTTAGAAATTTTCTGATTTTGTACATTTTGTAAATTATTTATTGAAGCTTTCGCTTCATTGTTAATACATCAAATAATTTACCAAGTACTTGTGTAATAAGTGTACCATAAAGGGGCCTTGGAGGTGTCAAGCGCTTACTCATTGCCATCTCTAGCTAGAGGTATGTTGACTAGGGTTGTGAAGATTAATCTTCTTCTTCTTGTAGGCTCCAACCTACTATCAAAGTCTCCAATCTCTATACAAACTGGGCTCCAACTCAACAAGAGGCTCCAACCCCCACACAAAAATTGAGCTTCAACCCAGCAAGAGTCCCCAACCTCTATTTGATAGGCTTCAACCTTTTCAATTCTTCAATGCTGAGATAACAAACTCCTTCACCAAAACACAAGTCTGATCCACACAAATCTGATCCAACAATAAATCTACTTCACACTCAAATCTTATCCACAATCACATAACAATCTTCCTTTCAAATCTAATCATACACTTCCTTTCAAGTCTGATCCAAATCATGCATGAAACTGATCATAATCATGACATTATCTTTACATAAATTTCTGCCTTACAATCTGCTCTAATTCTCTTTACAATCTGCTCTTATTTTTCACCTCTATTTGTCATAGATATTTGCAAATGTCTTTCACACATAGGCTGCATATATTCTCTAATATTAATCTGATATACTCTTCATTTCTGCTCTTTTTATCTATTTTAATCTGCTCTTTTTAATCAGAAAATATCATTAAAATTCTTTTTTATGTTTAATCACACATTCTTTCCATTTGAACACATCAGAATTAGACTTCATTTTCTGCTCTTTTTCTTCCTGTATATCTGCTTTTATTCACATCATTTTATTTGAATTGTTGTTCTTCCATTCACCATTTAATCTTCTTTTATACTATTTCCAAAAGGTGTGATTCAAAAGATGTGTCTTCTAGAATAGGGTTGGCTTCATTACCATTATTTAGAATTTTTTTTACCGCTTAAAAGAGGGCAATCATATAGAGAGGTGGCGTCCTTTCAAGGGGGGTCGGCTTTGTTTAATTCCAGCGCTCACCTTATTAACCATTTCTTACCTTTGTTTGGGCAAATATTATTATGCAAGGAGGTCGGCCATATGAGGAATTTGTTGTCTTCTTGATCTGCTGTCTTTTAATCGCTGTTACTTAATTCCTTTTTACTTGGTGACGGGATTAACATCTTTTTATGTGCCTTCTTTCTTTAATTCGTGAAGGTCAACCAGCATAGATTATAAATTTCCTGTCTTATATTCACATTTCAGACTTGGCACCAACATAAGTATCTCCTTTAAATTCAGTGCATAATTTTTCAAGGGACCTCATGTAACATCATAATTTAGATTTTATTTTATTTTCTATAATGCAAAGAGGGTCGACATTCTCAAATAACCATAACCTCGTCTTTTTGATCTCTTCAACTTGTTTGGCCTTATTTTGATTTTGTCCATACAATGACAACCACACATCTTTGACATGAATGACAACGATCTTGTTACCATATGCCTTTGACATCAATGACAATATTTACTTTGGTGTTCTCATCCATACATCTTAATCTCCACAACGATCTCTTAGACATCAACAAACTTGTTCATGCATCTTGACATCAATGACAACATACTCCATCGATCTCCACATTAAACTCTTTGGCATCAATGACGACCTTGTCCACCTTTGACATCAATGACAGCATTTCCAACAAAAACTTGTTGGGCGCCAACATAGATTTCAAAACCTCCTCCAATCACTGACACACAAAAGACTTAACAGATTTTCAATTGAAACAAAGAGGTTAGAAAACCTATGTCGGGTGCTAACAAGGTTGTGAAAACATTGTTGACTCCTGATAGAGGTTTTTGGGACTCATTAAACTACCAATGACAAAGACTTAAACCTTTTTCAAAATAAAGAAAAGGTTATAAAAAACCATGTCGAGTGCCAACAAGCTTATGAAAACCTTATCGACCCTTGACGTAGGTTTTAGAAACCCTTCAAAATGCTAACAACAAAATACTTAATCAATTTTAGAATTTTGCAGACTTGGACAATTGGCATGAAGCAAAAGGTGGAAGCAACATTAGAGGAAAAAGGATATAAACATAGAGGCCCACATAAATTATCTCACATTAGTTATAAACGTTGGGCTAGCGAAGCTAAAACTAGGTGGGATCCAAGCAAGGTTATAATAACAAGTTGGGGTGCCAACATGTTGGTTATCCAACTCCACGACAAAAATAAGATTATGTAGCAACAAAAAAATCCAGGTAAAATCATTTTGGATCTACATCCCACAACTTTGTTGCCCCTTCCTTGTACTTGTTACGTCTATGAGTAAGAAGGTGCAAGTTGGACTGTACATATCCAAACAAATGTCCGACCATCCTGAATATGTTGCATTATTTGTACATGCCTCAACAAAGGTGAACCTAGGTTGGCAAATGGAGCTAGTATTCATTGACATTGTACTCTTGAGTCTCTACAACAAGTTTGGAAAACAAATATTTTAAAAAAAAAAAAAAAATTTATATATTATTTAAAATTAACAAATATTGTTATGGTTAATGTTTGCAGTATATAAAATAGGAAAATTAAAATTAACAATTGTCAACAATATATACAGCAGAGGATTGACAATATACTGCATTGAAGTTTTAAATATAATGAAAACTATAATGATTTAGTTTAAGTATACTGAAAATCATAACAATTTTAAATATAGAATATAGGATTACTCATTATAGTATTATAGCTTATACTATATATATTATTTATAGTCAATAATTCCAATATATAGTATTACAATATATATCAAAAAGCTAAAAACAGTTTTAAAAAGTTTAACATCCATGGCAATTAAGCAGCTTTAACAGTTGCTCAGAATGTTGCCAATGATAGTTGAATAGCTAGCGAGTGGTGACTAACTGTTGGTTGAGGGCTGAACAAGAACCAACAGCAGCAACATGCATCAAGGTATTTTTCCACTTGTAGGTGTGCATCAGGTTGTTTTCTCGTTCAGGAGCAAGTTCTACAAAAACCAATGAACAATGAGCAATATTTGACTCTTTTCAAGAAGATTACATGTCCGCTAGGTTTTTCTTAAGTCAAAAAGCCAAAAAAATCATGAAAACAGCACCTAATTGTGGAATTGCATCCAAATCTTCCTGGAAATGCCACATCAGTGCCAAATTAACTTGAGCTTGGCCAACCGCGGTGAAAAAAATTTCATCCAGTTGTTGATGCGTGTTTTGTGACACACACAAACACACTAGAATAAAGTGTCCAGAGACGCTCTATCCTCTCTTGATAAAAATCACCTTTCGTGCTAAGATTGCGAGATAGATCACAAGGTAATTCCAATGTTTCAAAGTTGGGTTGTGGATAGGCACTGTGGTAGTTGTGGTTTGCTGGTAACCCAAAGGGGCATTGTACTTCAGTAAGTCATTTTTGAAAGTAAGGGATTTGAATGCAGTGTTGTATTTTTTGGGATTTTCTGATTTTGGATTAAAAAAATGAAAAAGAAAAGGGGGAGAAATCCTATACTAATCCTAAGGAACTAGGAGACGGTAGAGATCAAATGCAACTTAAATGAAACCATGCTTTGTTTCGTCTCGAAAAACGACAACTATACAAGAGCAGGTGCAATCTTCCAGGGCTTGTGCTTAAGATTTCTTCACTATAAATAACACCATCAATTTGAACAATATTATTTAAAGTAAACGTTAAAAGCATTCATGTTAAGAGCTCAGTCTAACTTTGCACATCAAATGAAAATCATCCATTTGAAAAAAGTATGAGCTAAGTTACTTCAACCTTTACTATCAATCCTTCGCTCCACTAATAAATAAATATCTAAGCTATAACAATCCTACGAGAAAGAGAAAATATGCAACCATGCACCCATTTGATAATAAAGATTTCAAAGCAAATCATGCAATTATGAATTTTATTATCACAATAGTTTTCGCACCAATTTCATACAACTCTTCTCTTACTTCTAAAATTTAAATCTCTAAGCTAATTCTACTTTTAAATCCTCTGACAATAGTTCTTTTGATTCTGATCTATCTGCCTTCAAAATGAAAGTGTGGGGTACTTATAGAATTCTCCAATACAATACACGGCCGAGATTGAAACAAGATCAGGGGTCCGGATTCAAACAAGAAAACCCTAATTAGGGTTGCCAAAATATCAACCAGTTGACAAACAGATGAGTCACCCACTGGCAGTTGCATCCCTATCCACTTATGCAATGCTTCGTTCGACGAACCTGGACACAATGGCGCCAATCTCCTCAATGGTAACGTCTGGCAAGGTATTGACATTGTATTCCAGCAGGTCCAAACTCTCCGCACAATCGGCAAAGACAACTACCCATTCTGATTCGTGCTGCAAGAAAGTACTACGGACGGTCAAGAGGTCAAATGCCTTAGTCAGATTTTCGCCCAAGATTGGCATGATGGAGAAAACCTTTTGCACTTCCCTTTGCATATTATCCAACCACAAGTCATTTTCTCAGACAATGTCCTTGTTCAATACATTTGTAGCCATATGAAAGATGCCATTTTGAACGCTCTTCACTCGCTCATCGACTTTGGCACTTTCTGCTTTAACCCTTTCCAGCACTTCCCTACGGGAGACCAATGCGCAATACCAATTGTTGAAGTCGTAAGCCGCCCCAACTGCAATAATCCTCTCGTCAACCAGCCTTTGCTTGGGAATTTTCCTTATATCACAGAGGCAAGGAATGATTCTGTCTCGCAAGTCCTGCAATCCGTCCCATGCTTCAGTCAAGTTTGCAATCCTTGTGAGTAGTGAAGAAGTTTGCCCATGAGCATGCACCAACTTCTCCACAAACGCCATTACTTCTCCCTCTTTCCCTGCCATCCATTCCTTTGTTTCCTTGGCAGTAGTTAGTTCTTTCTCAAGATTCTCTATCGGTTCCTCTGATGCATTCAGGAGCAGAGGGGTTGATTGATCACCTTGGTTGAGTGGCCTTGTCAAATGCCGGATGTACTCCTTCAGACGCTCAACCTCCATCTTGTATTCCTTTTTCTTCGTAGTTTCCTTTTCTAATCTGGACTTAATAGTAGAGACGGAATTATCCAGATCTTCTACTTCTTGCCCTTTTGTAGATGGACCAATATCAATTACAGTAATGGCATAATCAGCAGGAGTAATCTCATCCTGCGGCTTCTCAACTGTCGGGACTGCAATCTGCACTGTGCGGTTACCAGTGTCATCTCTTTGAATAGTAGAGAATTTCTTGGCAGGTTTTTTCGTATTTACTTGCTCCAACCTTGCCAAGAAATCATCAATGTCATCTGCTTCTGGTACTTCAACTGGTACCTTGACCTTAATCCTTTCCTTAAGCCAGTCTGGTATTGTAGGCTACTCGACTCCGTCATCCTCGCAATCCAGAACGTCCTGAATCTCTTGGACTTCCTGTACCGGCAGGTCCTCATGAATTCCCCCTTAGGGCTGAAATCATCCCTTCTTGGAAGTCGCCTTCCCTGACATTCAAGTCCTCATCTGACTCACAAATCTCTGTGCCAATTGGAGAATGATGAAAGTCATCCTCAAGCTGCATAGGCTCCATGTCTCTTTCAAGTACCGACGAAAGAATTCTGACATGTCCCCATGATTCTTCGTCCATAATCAATAATTGCTTGATATTCCCAGGTGCAGCTGAGTGAAGGGGCTTAGGCTTCTTCAGGATTGGCTTCTCGGCTTCTTCAGGATTGGCTTCTCGTTTATTGCCACTTCTTTACCCTTTCTTTTCTTCTGATTGGTAGGCTCAGTGAGTTCATCTCCTTGAGAAGTGCCAGCATTGGAAGAACAAGATTCAGCTTCGCCCATGAAATCGTAGGTAAATGGCACACCTTGTTGCTTCAATGTCTGTACCTGCTGATCTACCCACCATTGCGAGTACTTGACTACTAGTCTCATAAGAATTGTCAAATCCCCTAACTCAGGCTCCGACCATTTGACAGGAGGAAGAGGCAATCCTTCATCATAGCCTGGTTGTATGTACATTTCATCATCATCTAGCTGGTCAAGCACACGGAAGAGTTTCGTCGTCCTGATCATGCTCAAAGGTAACCTTGACCAAAGTCTTCTCCTTACTTCATAATCGTCAGCAGCATTGGCCCAGAAGTCCTCAAGGTCAATCCTGTGCCTATACTTCCTTCCGTTCACAGTTCCCATATGATTGAGTGGATAGAAATCACCTCTGGACTTGTACGAAGTGAATGGATACAACTGTATCTCCACTCTGGCACTTTCTACTGCCTGTGATGATGGACAAGATTCTACCATGTTTCCGATGAACAGAGGAAACGTGACAGCTGCTTTCTGCTTTGGTCTCTAGATACTTTGGAATGTTTCCAGCTGCCTCAGTACTTCCAGTAAAATCATCTTGTCAGTAGGATAAATCGGCAACTTCTAAGGAGAGTCCGTGAATCCCTGTATTTTGATATAAGTAAATCTAGGAAACTGGATAAACCAGGATCCGTATTTACTGATTAAACTCTTTGCTTCATGGGTGAGCCTTTGATGGGTTCCGCCTTGAAGTATCTGGGTGATGTACATAAGAAAAGCGTTATGTACCCGACGCCAATGCGATTTCTCGCTCAACTGCAATTGAGGATAGCAGTTGTAGACCCTGAGCTCCCTCTCGCCGTTGCCGACTACACCTTTGCAGATTAGACCAACGTATCTGTAAGTCCGAGCGAGTGAGTATATTACGTAGGAACCCATATGAAAGGATTTGGTCTTCTCCAGGTTGACCAATTGTTCATGAATACTGTCACTAATCATCCTTGACCAGTTGATCATTTTTGTCCCAGAAGATACTTCATCAATGAAGTAGTACATCCAACTTTCAAAAGGCGCTCCTTGAGGACTACCCACCAATCTGTTCAACAACAAGACTATGTCTCCGTACTCTTCCTTGAAAAATGGCCTGAGCAACTTCTTGGGCAATCTTTTGGTTGAGGACCTAGGTTTTTCCAGCCAATTTTTATTCATGTTTGCCATACAAAGAACTTGTTTATCTTCGTATATTTTTTGTGCATCCTCCTTCGACCGGCAGTATGTTCTGTGGTAAGCTGGAATGCCAAAAGTCTCCTGTATAGCCAGTTCGCTCAAATATGCCAGTACTCTGCAATCCAGTGCCTCAATCTGTCTTTCTTCAGCATTGTAATGCAAGGCGCATTCTACCATTAATTCTGGACACTCAACGGCTGGCGGAAATCCTACAACATGAACTATGCCGTTTCTCATCATTTTTTGCGCAATTGGAGTTGGCAAGAGTGTGTTGCTTCCATACATCCTCTTCCGGAATTCTTCTAAGTCAATATGACCAAGATCAGTGTCTGCAACATCCTTCCATTTGGAGACAATTTTAGACTCCGTCTGTGAACCTTTGCTGGCGAACTTCATCTTCTTTGTTGATTCTCTGTTATCCAGAATAAATCTGCAAAAATAAATATTTCAATTCAGAAGTTATGTATTCATAAATATATTCCAACAAACTCGATAAGCTAATTCGTGAAGAAGATTATTGTTGGAAATGAAAGAATTAAATTGTTCGCAAAAGAGAAATCTTTGCCGAAATAGAGGAAGTAAAGTCTGCCTGGCAATGAAAAATGTGTTGCTGCTGAAGTAAATTCGCACTTTCAGCCTTTTACTTCGTACGAAAAATATGAAACTTCACAAAACTTCTCTACCTTAACAAATTTTCTCAACTTCGTTTTCGAAAGAATGAATGAAAATGAAATGCAAAGCCAATTTAAGGTTGAAAGAATCGACCCATTTTAATTGTTTCCAATTAATTCAGTCTGAACTCGGCTGGCACTTGTCTTTCGAATAGCAATTTCTATCTTCAGCATAAGTCGGTAAAGAAAGTTTCTAATTTTGTCGCCAGTTGAGTGAGGTTCCTTTTCTTCTTTCTTTTCTCAGCAATTTGCCTAGAGAAATTCGAATTTTCTCATTAAATGGGTTTTGGAAAATAAAATATTTAAATAATATTTTATGTGTTGTTTCCAACCCGTTTGTTAAAATAATTAAATAATAATATTTAATTATTTTTAAATCCAAAGGCAAATTCGAATTTTAAATTTCTCTATGCCTCTGTCTAAGGTGAGTTTTAATTTTGCCATGATTTTTACTTAGGCGAATTCAATCTTTGCCAGACATACCATTTGATTTTTTTTCAATTAATTTTTTACATGTCCGGACTTAGGCAAATTTCAATTTCTTTGATTTTTCCAAGGCAAACATTTTAATCTTTACTTCTACAAGTATTTTTCATGACACACATAGCCAAAGTGCACTCGCCTTGTGTATTTTTCATTTTACCAAGCTTGGGGCGGACTTGCACTAGCAATTGTCATTTAATTTTAGCAAATGGCGAATTTTCCTTGTAATTTTACCACCTCCAATCATCTTGGAGCAGACTTCTTCACAACTTAACATGTTTCTTGCCATTTTGCACTTGGGCGGACTTTGCCAATGTCTTGCCATTTTTAATTTGTGCTGGGCGGACTTCAAGTGCTCTTTGCACCTTGCATATGGCGGACTTTACATGTCATTCGCCATCCTTCTACCTTGTTGGGCGGACTTTGTCATTGCCTTGCCATCCCCCAACTCTTTGGAGCGGACTTCATCTTGCATTTGCACCTCCCAACACCTTGGAGAGGACTTGCCATCTTTCTTGCATGTTTACCTTGGGGCGGACTTGCTTGTGACTTAGCCATTTTTCCTTGCATGTGCTGGGCGGATTTCCATCATTCCTTGCAGCTACTTGGGCGGACTTTGAAGTTGCCTTGCAATTTCTTCTTTGCCAATGGCGGACTTCACTTGCACTTTGCCATTTTTTATTCTTGATACTTGGGCGAATTTAGTACATGCATATCCATGCCTTAGGCAAATTTTCCAGATTTTTCACCCATTTTTCCCTTGCAACCTTCTGAAGTTGACGTTGACGAAACCATGACCTGCACACTTTCTGAAAATAGAAACTTTTTTAAAAATAGAAATTTTCCAAAAATAGAAACTTTCTAAAAATAGCCCCTAAAAAATAGGGATTCCAAAATGGGCTAAAAATGCAAAAAAAAAGTTCCTAAAAAATAGGGGCCCGGGGTCGAAACCCTAAAATTTAGGAAGTGTTAGAATTGACTGAACTGACTGCCGATCTTCGTCCACAAGGCCTTCTAAGCACTTTGGCAACGTTTGTGCATTGATTTGGGTTCAAATTCATTTCTTGACTCGGATGACTTTCAAAAATTCAAATTCTAAGTGCCCCACTGAAAGACCAAAACTCAAAAGCAAAACTATCAGAGGGAAAACTACTAGGGTCCCCATTTGCGATGGGGCGATGTGTGAAAAGGTCACAACACCAATTAAAACTCTAACTCTAGTCAATTCTGCAAGGATTCTAGGCAATACCTGATTTTGAAATTGTTGAAATAAGGTAGCATCGGTCAGATATAAATGATGATTGAATATATTCAACATCATCATTTATATATATCAAAATCTACATCCCAAGTATATTATTGATCTGCAATTAGAGGTTATTACTTGCAGATTATTGGCTTTACATGTTCTTCATTGAATCCCGATCAAGCATCATTATCAGTGATCACTTCCAGATTGGATATTATTATTTATTTGTGCAAGTTAAGTTCAGATCGAACTTAGTAAGCATGTACGTTTATTAAGTAACTAACCCCGATTGGTAATCGGGTGGTTAGTTAGACAAATTGGCACAAATCATGGGACGTCTCTCCCATTAGATATTTAATATAGATCCGATCCTCAATTGAAGACATCAAAATAATTAATGTTCTACTCTTGAGGATCGAATACCACAAAGATAAATTCAGACTTGGAGATTCATGATCAATACTCCCAAGATTTAAATCTGACATCAACTTCCTAATTTCAAGTTCAATATTCTGTTTATAATCTGATCATTTAAAATATAATTAACAGAAATCAGCAGGGAAATAGGGCAATTCAGCAACTTAGCTCTTTATTAAGTTAGCATATTAACTAGTCTGAGGGGATTCGCATGCACTGTATTCTATAATAATAACACTATTCTATTGCTATGACAAAAGAACCCAAAGAATTGGAGAGTCTTCTGGGTTTCAACAAAAAAATTACATTTTGCACATTTAAGATCTCTCTACTTCAAATTAGAAGCATCATCACAATATGGGCTGCATTCAGCTGTAAACCATGTTCCTATGCCATATGCCACAAAGCTTTGTTCAGAATGATCAACTGTGTGAATTTAGTACATCTTCAAAATGTAGTTTGCATGATTAGTTTTCATCTCATTATGGTGCATGTAACTTTCCAACAAGTAAACTGGTTTATAATCAAATTAACCATGGGGATCAAGAACATCACTTGTTGATTCAGACTTCACACTAGTACTGCATCATAAGCCCACCTGAACTAAAACTATCAACCCAGGAACGCAGGAATCAAACTCACTTTTAGGAGAATGGGTGGAAAGTGTCATCAGTTTACGAGTACCTCGAAACTAAGTATTTTAACAAGTACCTAACAAGAGCAAAATTAGAGAATAATAATCCACAGTCTACATTACATGATCTTTCCACAACCTCAAAGGAGCAATTGCCTTCTCCAATATTATCATGAAATTGCATAATATAAAGAACGAATTAGACATGCAGATATAAAGACAATAACCACCACAATAGGTGAATATTATGAAGCCCTAGGAATATCCTTTCGACAAATGAATGATTCCAATGATGATATTTGCGACCCAAGGGCATACAAGCATGAATGCAAACACACTCTTACTATTAAGTATTACAACAATATATTCTACATCTATTCATATATTTATCCATATTTCGGAGCAAGAGAAAATCTTCTCTTTTACTTTTACTTGAAGAGCTATTTTACATTTTTATATGAATATTGAGTCTTAATATCTATTTAAACTACTACAGACACACATGGACACATAAATTTTAGCTTTTATTTAAAAATTATTTTATTTTATATACATTAATTTATTTTTATTTGAAGAATTATATTTTGGCAATACGATTGTTTTGTTTTTGTTTTGAAAAGGATAATATATGAAATTTATATCAGAATTCAATTGCGTAGTTTTTTAGTCAAACTCATTGACCCATATTTCATGAGAAGTGGTTCACATTAACCCATCCCTCATGAGAATGTGGTCCACTTAGCATTCATTGCATCTAGGTTATGCTCATAGGGTCAAAGCATCAGGACTTCCCAAGAGGTCACCAATCCCAATACTACTCTAACTCAAGTGCGCTTAACCATGAAGTTTCCCCAAAGATCAACCCACTTAGCTTGCTTTTAACCTCCTACTTGTCAGAGGATAATATATATTTTATATTTATGTGTAACTTTTGATTCTACTTTTGGAAAAGCCATCATTCGTTATTTCAATAATTCTTTGTTTTGGTTTTATTTGAAAATTGTAGTAAATATTGTATAATTATCTGTAACTTTTATGTAGTTTCATTTGTGGGCATTAATATATCTTTTAAATATTTTATTTCTTTATATTTAAAAAATTAATATCAACTCTAAAAAAATTTGTGAACATGTTCACACCATTATACTCCGCCCATTGCTGCCAACTAAAAGAGAGATAAATAAACACCAAGCTATTCCTAAACAGTTCATAAATTAGGCGATTAACAAATGCAGCAGTCAACGTTGTTAAGGAATCAGTCCCAAAACAAAGAAAGTCATGAATACATGAAAAGACATGTCTAGAAAATAAGGAGACCTTTGATTGGCCATAAAGGAGAGATCGATGCAAGGCATCAATGAGAAAAATAAGGAATACGAACATGGAAGGAAGGAAGAAATCATCGTTGAGAAATCAATGTACTGTTCAGTCAAAAATCTGATAAGGCAGTGAGCAGTAAGTCTAATATTATTATAAATGTAGATACATAGATATGTGGAATAAATATATATGTATTTATATATTTATTTAGATAGGATCTATATATATTATTTACAATAATGATATATAAATATTTATTAGAAATAAGGTATACATATTTAAATAGAATATATATGCGTATTTATATACATATTCATATAGAAATAATGATATATATATAAAAAAAAAATTGAAGTCAATTAGAAATGATGATACATATATATATCAGTAAGTAGTTATGTGAATCACTTGTGAATATACAATAATGATCCTTGCAGTATACAATAATGATACTTGCAGCAATTATTAAGCCTTATAAGTAATGATGATTCTTTACTATAAACATATATAGATTATGTATATTTATGAATTGTCCCCATCCTATGATCAATCCAGTATAAGGTTGAAGGAGGCGAGTAAGGAATCAGAAAACATGGCGAGATACAACAACTCAGGTGATGTATTCATGTAGCAATAATATTTCGCATATTTTGAATATAAGAAATCGATATTGCTAATTTGATCATTGGTGTTGCTAGACTCATTGACTCTATTGTAATTGGCCTCATTGCAAAAACTATTGGGGGAATACACATATGATAATAATTTAAGGAATTCACTCGTATGACTTCTCTTCTGCATTATTAATTCACCTCTCTGCCCAAGAACAGAATTATAGAAACAAACTAAGAAATATGTCATCCCAAGAGGATGACGTCTGATAGAACATAGAATAGAATCGTGTCTTCAGGCATTCTGCATACATTGGTGATCTTTTTGAGCTAGGCCATTTTGATAATTCAAGTTGCATTAGAAAAGAAATCATTGCTTGCTCTTTGATATCGGTTTCCTCTTATTGTCAGAAATTCATCTTAATATCTATGTAATATCATAGGAACAAATAGCAAAAGAAAATATACCACAAAAAATTATAGGAATAATTTTTCTTTATGTTTCTAAATGCATTTCAAATTTACATCATGAATATAACGAAGGAACATATCTACTTGTGCATTTTGCTAACTGTACTTAAAGCATCTTATTGAATATATGAACTATCTCTTTTCTAAGTATCAGGAATAGAATGATAATAAATACATTTATTATGCTTATATAAAGATTGTCTTCTTCATGATTGTTACCCTATTAGGCAGTGAAGTATAGTCCAAGTGGTTAGCCTAAAAACTCCACTCTCATGTCCCTTAGGCCCGAGAAGTTTGGACATAGAAGGGTGTGGGTCCCACCGTAGGAAACTACACTATTATAGGGGTGGTAGGTCGTAGGCCCTTGGTCCGTAGGACTTCACCTTGTCCTAATAGGGCAAGTGTTTTCCGAGGTACTGCCATGTATGGAGAATGCAAGAACTAAGCCGTTGGGAAAGGAGGATTGTGAGAGGCAACCTCCCATGCCCAACACAAAGGCTTCAAGGCGGATCCATATAGGGCACTCCTCTTGCTTGTTAAAATTGCATTTATGATTATGCTTATATTTTGGATATCTAGGTATTAATGCTAACAGATATATGTGAATGTGGAAATGTTGTTAATATGGTGAATGCAGATTTCAAACCAAGATTACTTCATTAAAAAGAACATTCGTTTGGAAGGAAGAAACCCTAAAACTAGGGCAACAAGCGAATTCTAGGGAAAGGTCGGGTAAGGGACATTACATGAGCATCCATAGGGGATTAACTAGTAAAAGATATGGGATCTCAAGTACTTGATGAATAGAATAAATATCTGGCTAAGAATCTCCCCTCCACTTATTGTTATGCTTTTGTCTTTAACATTGAAAATGACACTTGACTGTACTATCATGCAATGCTGGCCTTAAACTCATTTGAGCACAAATATCTGAATAAAATGATAATTTTTCTATTTTAAATCTCAAACATACAGAAGACATTCAGCACAAGGACAAAATATAGTCACCTTCCACACTACATTCTTACGGCTTCCTCTTGTAATACATGGATGATGAGAACACAACAAAAGCAGGGCGCATGTACTTGGAATTTTCGCAAGAGCTGGTGCTGCAATAACAAGCAAAGCCTTTACCAGAACCCCTTCTGGTGGCACAATGGGTAGTAAGCTATCTGTCACGTTTTCTGCATCACTACAACAGCAAAATAATGTCAGTGCAGCTTAAAGATAGGCTAACACAAAGACAAGGTAAAGAATCCTACTTTATTAGAGTGAAAAGTCAACTAGTATTAAATTTTGTTTCTATAACAGACATAAGAGTGCATAGATTGTTATTCTCTAACAGATGTTAATGTACAATGCATACAATTTTCAGAAAGCCCTTTTATTTTGAAACCTTAAAAGACAAGTCAGGGAGTCCTGCTGCCCTTTCATCTTGTAATCTAAAAAACAAATTGAAGCCCTGAAGGATATTTGATACATATGTTTCCACCCTTATTCTCTTTCGAATAAGTACGACACCTGTTTGGAGTAAGTATCCACATTATAATTTAAATGCTTTACATCACTATCCAAATAGTTATTTACACATTTTCCATTGGCTAACAATTCTTATCAAGAATATATGTAGTGGCACTAACAGAAGTCAAGTAAATGCTTTTGCAGGTAACCAGAACTCAAGTATGGGTAAGCATCATATAATGGAATCTTTCACATCACAATTTTCAAATAGTGATCAACCATTTCTTTATAGAAAAAAATCAAGATCAAGCATATACCCTGTCTTTGCAAACTCCAGGCGTTCTCCCAGTACAGGAAGCCATTCAAAGAATTCAGATAACAGCTCTTCTGAAATTTTTGATACAGACGAATGAACACGCTTCACTGCTATGGATGCAAGTCGACGAACCTCCCAAGAAGGGTGACAGAGAAAAAAGAGTGCCAACTGTATAAATCTCAAAACATCAGCAAGGAATAACTGTAAATGCTGCCCAGATTTGAAATTCCCACAAAAAAGTCAAAAATAACATCAACATCAGTCTTACTTGTAAAAGCTGTTTTGATTGTGCGGATTCTGCCACTCTAGAGATGATTGAGCAATTTGTCAGCATCATTTCACAATATCAAGTAAACAATACTCAGATCAAAGATTTTTAATGAGTCAAAAGTCACAGTAGTTCATCTTGCAATACAAAAGGCATTGATTTAATAAAAAGAATCATTTACTCTAGCTCAAGGAAGTCAAAAAATAGTTTTAAGCATTTTATGCATATGAACCTGTGTGAGTGCTCCAAAAGTAGCACCTCAACAAGATCCATAAAAGCCACACAATCATCTACAGCCAATTTTGAAGCCTGACATGACATACGAATTCGGTGAATATGGAGAAAAGCAATAGAAACATAAGAAGATGATACAAAAGACTAAATATTAAGGTTACCATAACATAAAACATTCTTTTGAACTTTTCAAGTTGAACAGCATGTTCAAATACACAAAGCATAATTAAAAACCTACCACACTAGTGGAAATCAGAGAAGAATTTGTTTGAAAGATCAACTGCCAGATCTTCTCTTTTACGAGCATGTCATCTGCAATTCAAGTGATATTTTTCCATATTTATGGCACACAAAACTCATATAAAGCTGATACAAAATGAGACGGATTATCAAATACAATTCTGTAGAGGGTAGATTATTCAGGTTCTCCATTATAAAGAAGAGAATAATCTCCTCGATATTGTAAAGGAACAATAACCCTAATAACCTGCAACCTGATTAGATTAATCTGGCACAAATTGAACTATAATTTATCAGATTTCAAATTCCCATCACGTATTACTTACCAGCTTTTGTATTAACAGCTGCAATCTTTACCACAAGAAGCAGAGCATAGATTCCCTCCACTCTTTGTGCAGGTTTTGAAGCACCACTTTTAACAATTTGAAGTAATGGCTCCACCAAGGGTTGCATCTATGCAATAAATTAAGTAATCATAATATCTTCAAAATCAAATCCAGAACAGGTGTGATAAATCTCTAAAAATCAATCTACAACATCATTATAATGCAGACTTGAGCCAAAGAGCTTGGCCAGCAAACTTTACCCGTATCAAAATTTCCATGTTCTTGCATGCCATTCGCATACTGCGAAGGTGTCCTCTTCGTAAGGCTTCCTTCTCTTTGAGTCCACTAATAAAGAAAGATGCAGCATTCTCTACAATGCCTTCTGTTGATCTTAGAATCCAAGAACCTAGGGCTGACAATAGTGAAAGACGAACTTCCTCATTTCCTGCAAATTTGGTCCAGTAGCAAGTGCATTAGATACAACTAAATTCAATGAAATATTCTGCCTGCCAATATCAGAAATCAAAAAATTAAGTGATCAGTAAGAAATAGACCATCTTCTTTGTAAGTGGACATCAAGAAAAGTGATACAGTGGTGGCCAGAGTGTTTAAAGCTTTTCCAGGAGGTGCATTTGACAAAGCTTGAATTGCATTAAACATTCCAACTCTTTGATAAGGAAATGTTAATTTCCCTTCCGATCCTGCAAATAGGTAACATTGCAATTAGAACTACATTGAGTTAGCATTTCAGTTGTAGACCATCAAAACTGGATGACTTTTCAATGCATCCATATAAGGAGCTGATCTGTTTCCTGTTTCTTTAGGTCCAGTAAATATTCAAAAGGAAAAAAAAAGGCCCACATATAGATATTAGGTTTACTAAAAAGCTTCTTTAAGCGCATGAGGATTACATCGGTTGTTAGATACTAACTAAATAAATAAAAAGGAACAGTGAATAAATATCAAAAACTAACTGCTAACCTCCGATTATTCCTTTTATGGAATTGAACATAGTACTTATAGCATCAGGATCACTGGACTGCAAGCTTAGATTTTTAATTATCTCCAAAGCCTCTTTCCTCCTGTTCTCATCATTGTGGCGGGCCTGCTGTAGAACTGTTGGCAGAAAATCACCAGTATATTTGCTCAAGTCGAGATTTACTACTTTGAGGAGGACACCAACAGCCTCAAGGGAAAGCTCTGGGTTGCGCTTCAACATCTTTATAGAAGTTGGCACCACTATATTTCCAAAATCATCATGCCCCATTTGCTTAAAAAGCGGTTGAAAAGCTTCAGTGAGAACCTTCGGAGGTCTTTCCCTTGAGTTAAGAACAATTTTGAGGTACAGCTCACGGAAATCTGTCTGCATATTTAAAAATACTCACAAACATTAGGAAATGATGGCCATGTAGCATAGTTTTGTTTTATAACTGTAAATCTTTCAAATACTCTCCATCTAACTGTAAATAGATACCAATCTGTGTTTAATTAGACAATTTTTGTTTAGATCGAATATTACAATTTCAAGAACACCATTCAATGTTCAGAAAAACCTCTAATAAAAAACCTGATGAAAAGCAAAGTCTAGAAACAAATACCAACCTTGTGTTCTTCAAACAAAGGAGAAATGTTTGCACAATATTCTAATAATACTCCAATTAACCCTGAGCTATTTTCCATTTTGATAGTTGCATTCTGCAGCTCTCCAACATAAAGTTTGAATAGATTTGGCACCTGAGAAAAAGAAAACATTGTCATGATAAGAAGATAGCTTTGTAAGCAAATGAGTGGCATGCAATAAGTGACATGCCTACCATTCCATTCCTAAACAAGCCTAAACTACTTTGGCAAAATGAAAACCTGTTTCAGACATAAACCCTCAATACATGAGATAAAAGTTCTGTGATGCCCAGAAGATTTGTGACTATGGAGAAATCATTTCTGAAGATAACATCTCTGATGCACAGAAATAGAGAAGATTGAAATACAAATAGGAACGCATGCAAATTCACAGCTCACCTCAATAAGGAGATGAATAAAGACTCTCTTGGTAGCCCTGCATAAACGTATCGATGCCTGTAGAAGTACACAAAGCAGGGATGCTTGTACAGATGCAATTCTCATGAAGGCATTCTTTGATGTGGCGATGGATGGACTCAATCTAACCAGCAGGCAGGACCATCTGAAAAGCTTGTAACATGCTAGATTTAAACCAGCCTTTACATGTTTCTCTGCAGATTGAACAACAGCCCCAGCAAAGGCTTTTACAAATACAGGTTCTCTTAAAGCCTTTGATATGGCATCCTCCACAGCTACTTGAGATGGGCGGTCATCATATATAAATAATGTCTTTAAAATTACATCAACCAATAGTGTAGCACAATCAATATTTATCTCTCCTGCATTTTAATAGGAATCAGCTCACCACATTGAATACATTTACCAAAAATTTAAAGGAAATGTAAAAAGGTTAAGGAAAATGAAATAAGAGGAGCATATGCATGACAAACTTTATTCAACGAGTATTAAAAAATTAGTTGTAATATTAATGGTCATCTTATTAGATTGTTTCTATTTCTGTTTTAGATTAGATAACTTTGAATCTTGTTTGTTAGTTATTTTAGAAGTTTCTATTTTGATTATCTGTATCTCTCTATATAATGAGACTTCATCTTTTGTTGTAATAATCAAGTTTTATTAATAATGAAATATCATAACATGGTATCAGAGCGGGTGACGAGCCTTTCATTTTTTTTTCTTGCCCTAGTTACCTGGAATTATTTCCAGAAAAAAATTTTGAATGATTTTTTATGAAAAATCGTGCCGAGTTTCGAAAATCTGTGTGAAAAAAAATTGGCGGATTTTTCAGGAAGCAATTTTGTATCTTCGTGGCTAAGTATCGCGTTTTTTTTTAGGAAAGAATTTTGCGTCTTTTTGTGCTCGCGAAGACCTTTTGAGATGTCGTTGCAGATGTGATTGTTTTCGCCTATGTTTGGCTGCATGTTTGTTGTTGATAACCGTGGAAGATTTGCTCATTCCCGTGTCTTCTGCTCTGTAGTTCTAGGCGCCAACAGAGTTAAAACCCGTGTCCTTCAACCCGTGATTTGTTTCCTGCAACGGGTTTCTGAGCGCGTGTTTGGTCACGCAACTTCATTTTCTAAACCCTTCAGGCCACGATCTCTGCAAGTGCCTGGTCGTTTTTTTTTTTTTAAAGAAAAGAAAGGATGCAATTTGTTTTAGGCGCGACCTCTATTCTCTGCAACTTTGGGCCACGTTTTTTCACCATTTTTGGCACAGTTTTATCTCCTTCTGGGCACAATTTTCCTTGCATCTGATGGCGTTTTCTTGCTTTCTATCTGGTGGCTGCGTTTTTTTGTAGATTTCTAGAGTTATGCAGACATTTTTCTGCAATTTTTGAAGCTTTAATGGCGGCCTAGGGTTTCTGCAAGTTCGTCTAGGGTTTTGACCCTCTGTTTCAAGGCGAATTTTTTTTCGATTGCATATTTCTTGTGGGTTTTTCGAGATCTCAACTGGGTTGGTCTCTGATTTTTCTGGGTGCATCATTTTCCGTGCCTCAAATTTTGTGCTAGATTTTTTTTAGGTGATTTTTTGATATTTCATGGCAGTTTGAAGAAACAGTTTTTTTTTGTTAAGTGGCATCAGCATCCATGCCACTTTCACATACAATAAGTAAAAGCCAGAAATGTCATCAAATAATATTTTGGTTTCTAATGTGATGTTCTTTAGACAACAGACTGTTATAGACTTTAATAGTGAAATATGTTGTTGATTACTCTAGACTTTTGCGGCTTTGCCTATTGACTGTGGTTACCCCTCAGTAGTTGGTTTTCCAATGCGTAATAAAATTTTACAGTCTATGGAAGGCTTATTATGCAGTTACCTAGTTGAGATGTGTCTTCGGTTTCATTGACTATTCATAGTGAAGTAACATTCAAGAGGCCAAAACCATGAGTATTGTCACTAGGGGCAAAAAGAAACGCCGCAGAAAGAATTAAATAAAACTCAGGATGGTTCACAACTGTAAACCCACACAATGTATGATAAACCCACACAATGTATGATATGGATGAGTAAGTATTAGTTCATATCAGAAATTTCAATACATAAGGAAGAACTTAGTACTAATATTCCACTAATCTACCCTCACTAGAGGCTTCATGAACTCCTTGACCTTTTGGTGTATTCTCCTCCCAAGATAAAACCTCCCTATTAGAAACTCACTTTCATGACTGTGCTTCCCAAGTCTGTTATCTTTATGACATTGCAGGTCAACATATTGAAAGATCTCCTCTCCTGCTTCCTGTTTTTTATTTTACCCAACGAAAATTAGGAGAGCTATACAAAATCACGCACTAGAAAACCATCAGACTAGGAAAGGCTTGAGATGAATTACCCAAACAAAGTGTAAGATCACTTCGTGCCCTGGTTTTTGAGACCCTTTTCTTGTTTTATAATTTTTTGTGTTTCGTGAGGGTTTTCTGTTTTTTTGTATTTTTGCATATAAAGACAAAATGCTGGAAATAAAAGAAAGCAATAATAATAATCCAAACCTAAATAGCAACATCCCAAATAGCTGATTTTATTGAATACTTGCAAGAAAATCAGATTACAAGCATACCCGGAAATGAATAGATAACATGCAGCTGCTGTTCTTCATACCCAGCCAAAAAAGCAAATGTACAGCCATCTTAAATCAGCTACTCATTGCCGCCAATGGATGTACACAAACAGATAAAAAAATTTCCCTTATTCTGTCAATAAAATTCTGGAAATTACTGCTCTAATCAGCTCGATGTCGACCTTTGGATAAAGCCAACCCAAGGAGCAACTTCAGATGAATATTACACACCCTCAGATTGCTGCTGCAATGAAGTCTTCACGTTCTCCAATGCCGATACTCTGGAACAAACCGCAGAAACCCCAGCTTCTTCTCCAAAGCCAAAAAAAACAAGTCTTCGCAACAAAATATCAATCATCATAATGCAGCCTTGTACGATTTTCAAGAGATAAATTGGCTCTTCACATTAGGGTTCGATTTATCCCAAAAAGCTCCTCTTCTTCGATTTTGAAATGAGTAATAATATTACTTTTAGTTTTCATTTAAGTCCCAATAGTTGGTGAATAAATATTACAATTTTATTTAATTGCTCAACTGGCCCCAACCGATGAGAACTTGACCCTTCACTTAAGTCACTTAAGTTATAATATAAAATTATAATATAACTTAATAATATAAGCTCAAAACCATTAATATTTATTTTGATCAAATAAATATTAATATCTCCATTATTACTCAACATTTTTGCACGCCATCCATCACTAGCATCTCTGGCTTACTATAAATAGCAAGTCCTTCATACAGAGTCCTGTAGACCTCAAACGAACACCAATCCTGCATAGCTCTGACTACTGAAGAAGCTGCATCCCTCAATGGACCCTCTATCCAAACTCATTACCCTACGAGGATCGCAATAATAGGCTAATCTACTGAATACATATGTCTCACTTTGGAGGGGACATTACACAAAGGTGTGGAATCACTTGTTTGTTCCATATAACTATTAATGAGAGTCTTTGTTCAGGTTTTAACCGCTCTCAATCATTGCACATCATCTATCCTGTTCACAAATCGCAAGATATTTCTTACTCAAATAATCAAAGAATTGTTATGATTGATCATACATTTACAGGTATCAAACAAGAGGCTTTTTTGGGTATTTGAAACATTGTAATTTTTGAGAAATAGGAATTGCTGACTCTTGATCGCATTTTAAGTATTCAATGCTATTGTTGAGGAGACTCATTAGCCTCTTGAAGTCATTTACAGCTTTGCGGACTTCAAAAAGTCATTTGATCCTGTACTCAGAAGGTTTGTGAGCTGTTGATATCTTACAGCTCCTAAATAATACCATTTTGAGTCTCCGCAAGAATATTGTCAGTCAGTTTAGAACTGTTTGTGTGCAGACATTATTTCCCTAGGGTTGTGAGCTATTGATATCTTACATCTCCTAAATAATACCGTTATGAGTTTCCATGAAACAATTGTTGGTCAATTTCGAACTGTCTGTGGGCTCCCTGTTTCATGAAGAGTAATATTGGACTTAGATCCCTCTGTTGCCAACCAGATTGGCTCAAGGGATTTGTTACGCAGAGCACTCTAGTTAATGTCAATGATAGTTTCCACTCACATCGTGTTTAACTCAATGTACAACTTTCTGTTGGTAATAGAATATCTTGCTCACTTCTGTGAGATACGCTAGCCTGTAGATAACCTAGGTAAAACTAAGGCCATGATCTTCTATAACTGAAAAAAATGCTCTTTACAAGTTCCAATCTTCCAACGAAGACAAGCCAATGAAGATTGTGCTGTCTTATACCTACTTAAAAGTTTACTAAGTACTTTACTATGTCCATCTCTCAATCTACAAACTACTTCTTGATCACAACATTGCAAGGGATCCACATCTATTTCTGATTGAGAGCATCAGTACTTTAAGTTACATTTCCAAATTGTCCATTCAAAGATGGCCCAGTAACTGCCATTATTAAATCCACATAATGCTCCATGGGTCAAAGATTTAGAACCTCAATTTAAGGTATGTTTATTGGGTGCATACTGAGAGGTTTTAGCCTATCATGCTCCATAATTCTCTCGTGTGCCAACCAAGATAAATAAACAGCCCAACATCTCCATCTTAAGAATCTCCCAATCTCATTGTAAACCCAGATATACTCAGCCCCTAGGGATTCAAACTAAGTTGAATGAAACATTCATGCTCAATCCTATGTGACTCCAAGAGGGCAGCCTCCTTGGGTCTCCCTAGATGACAGCAGTATGGCTGTGTTACCGAGAACAGAGGCACCCAAATATACTCATACCAGATACAAACCCTAGGTGTAGCCAACTGAACCCCACCAGGTTTTTAAACAAAAATGTCTTTTAAAATTTAAAAAAATATGAAGTTAAACACTAAACTAAACAAACCCTAAAAAGTGACTACAACCCATACTAACAATGCTATAACTAGCACTTGCACCTAAAGAAGGTTCAAGGATTACGCCGATAGAAATTATATATATGCTAATATGTTAGAGAGTATGTGTTTGTGCATGGGTGTGTATGGATGCAATGTGCTGCAAGTTCTAGTTGCATGTGATTGGATTAAATAATTAATAATAAGTACTAAATAATGGAATGAAATAAACTTAGACAAATCTAATTTTTTCCACTTAGACAAATCTAGATTTTCTCCTTAAAAAAATTAGGTATTAGCTAATTTTGAAATATTTGCATGTAAATTTAAAACATAAAACAATGCAAATGAAAAAGGAAAGTTGCCATCAAATTGAAAAAAAACACTCCAAATGGAAATATAATGTTCCCATCCTATTGGAAAATCAATTCTTATCTCGCTTTTACATGATAAGTGAGATTTTGGAGGCTTTCACCTCATATTTTGGAGGTTTTTACCATTAAACGACAGCTGATTTACCATTTAATGGTAGCTGAAACTTGTTTTCTGACGACTCAACAGTTGTTTGCAGGCATGAGATATGTTTCAAGGCTCAAATCTCACACTATATGTAGCCTATCGGCTAAATATTAAAAACAACTCCATTTTTACCTTTCATTCCTCACCCAAAACTGCATGGCTACTCATTGCTAAGGGCTGCAAATTTGATTTGTGTTCAAAGTTTCAAACATCTTGTTCAAAGAAGTGTTAGATAGGCACCAAGAAAATACTGTTAGAATATTAAATTCTCTATTGTATAATGGTCAATTAGTGCTACAGTAGTTGAGGTAGTTAGACATCTTAAATGTCTACAGTGCTCTACCTCCTCTATAAATTGTTATCTACTTTCTTTTGTTAATTCAAGCAATTTCTAACCCAAATTTGTTTCATGGTATCAAAGCAGTTCTAAGCCTGTCTCCCTCAGGGGAGGGCTAAGAATTCTGGGAGGTTTCAAAAATTTTGTGAGAAGAATTTCGTGAGTTTTTTGAAGCAGTAATTCGAAGTTTTTTTCAGACCTCTTTTACAGACGGGTTTTTTTGTTCAAACCCGTGAAGGGTTTTGACCTGTCTTCTAGGCGTTTTTTTTTGAGTCTGTAATTCATGAAATATTCATGTGAGACTTTCTGAAAATCGTGGGCTTTAAAAAACGTGTTTTTTTTTTTTTGTGCCCTTTCAAGACGCGTTTTTGTGTCTGTTGAAACCACGATTCTGTACTTTTTTGCTTTTTTGCTCGGGCTTGTCTGCAAATGTCGTCTATTGTGCCCTAGGGTGGCGGATTTTTTTGTGGCTTCTTCTATTTGGGCGCGGATCTTTGGCTCACGTGACGGTGCGCAAGGTTTTTCTTCAGACTTCGTGGACGCATCTCTGGTTGACTAGTCGTGTGCTTTTTGCAGACTTCCTAGATGCGTTTTTTGTTTCAAAAATCTAGTCGCAATTTTTTCTGAAGACGAATCTGCACGATTTATTTTTGTTGCGCGACCTGCCTGTGCATCTTCAACTCCTCACGCATTTGTTCTGGGCATCACGCATTTAAAGTTCAGACGTCCCTGTGTTGGATCCGAGCCCGCACGTGACCTTCTTCAATCGGATTTTTGTTAGCGACTTGCAATTTTTTGCCCGTGTTTTTGCCTTGGCTGATCTATTGGACGTTCGTGCGTTTTTTTGCCTGCAACCTACTACAACCCCACGTTTTTTGCAAATTTTGAAAGGGTTTCTAGTTTGTTTAGTCGCCCTCACAAACGCGATTTTTTAAGGAGATTTGACTGCTCATTTTTTTGAGCTTCATTTGGTCGTTTTTACTTCTACCAGTGACGTCTAGGGTTTTTACCACTTGGGTGCTACAATTTCAGCTGATTTGAGCTTTTTTCTGCATTTTTCTGGTCATCCATGGCGACTAGGTTTTCCAAAAACTTTGTCTAGGGTTTTGACCCTCCGTTCCAAGGCGGAAAAAAAATTCGACTACAGATTCCTTTTGAGGTTTCTCGAGATCTCAACTGGGTTGGTCTCCGTTTTTTTTTTTGGTGCATTGTTTTCCGTGCCTTGAATTTTGTGCCCGCAGATTTACATTGTTTTTTGTGCCTGAACCTGTCTCAGTATATTGAAACTCGTGCCTCAAGTTTTGTGCATCAACATCTTTTCAGTACCTCATTTTTCGTGCCTTGAAAAGCGTGAAGATGGCCAATTTGAACAACTTATGTTGGCGGGCAGTCAGTGATTCCATGGCTTAAAAAATTTGTAATTACGAGTTTATCCTGTATACCCTAGTCAGGGTTTCTGTTGTTCGGGAGGGCTCTCTGGTATCTGGTTTTTACCCTTTTTTTCGAAAAAACGATGATTTGTAGTCTTGGGTTTGGCGATTTTTTCCTTAAAAATCGTGATTTGTTGCAGTCTGTTTTGGTCACACTTGGAGTTGCTGAGGCGAACATCTGCACAACTAGCTTCTTGCAGTCTGTTCTTGGGCGTCATGCTCCTCTGCAAAAGTTTAGACGGTTTGCCGATTTATCCTCAAAATTGTGTCTGTTGTTCTCGGTGTGTCTCTGGTTTCAGGGAGGAACAACTCTGTTATCCAACATCAGGTTGGACATTTTGTAATGACTTCTTGTCAGCAGTTCTGCAGTTTCTAGGAGGGTTGGTGGCAGACTCATCTCGGTGGCAGAGTCAGTGGCAAGCTCTTGTCTCTTGTTGCAAAGCATTTGTTTGGACGGTTTTTGGTTCTCTTGGTCATTCACATTCTACAGATCCAGGGAGGGTCTCCATAGCAGCAGAGTGTTTTGAAGAATTTGTGACCAATCGACCTGCAAATTCTTTTTTGTAGGCTAGTTAGTAGATTGACCATTAAGGAGGGTGTTAGAATATTAAATTCTCTATTGTATAATGGTCAATTAGTGCTACAGTAGTCAGTAGTTGAGGTAGTTAGACATCTTAAATGTCTACAGTGCTCTACCTCCTCTATAAATTGTAATCTACTTTCTTTTGTTAATTCAAGCAATTTCTAGCCCAAAATTGTTTCAAATACAGGAGAATCTCCATTGAGGGCAAGTTTTTTTTTAGTTTTTCTTAAAACTTTTTAAGTACCACATAAGTTTTTCTTCTTTTTTTAAATAGTTTGTAACTGTTTATTATTATCTTGCTCTTTTTTCAACAAGTAATGGTAGCCCAGGGTGTTGGCTTTTGTGGGCATTGTTGATCCAAAAGCATATTGCACTTATGTTATATCCTATTTTATATGTCTTTTTTTATGTAATGTTAGTAATTTATTATTGTCATAAGTGTTAGTAGTTAGTAAGAGGTTTGGGTAGTTGGTTGGTTCCCAATTGGTTATTCATGGGAATGAGAGAAATTATACAAGAACAAAGTACAATCCATCTGATTATGATTAATATAATAATAATATAGCCTTTGTTTTCTATTGTTTCTGCAACTTTTGTGCTCTTAGATTACAACATAGGGTTACATTATTGAATATTTTCTTGATATTGTGTTTACTTTGAAATGTGTTTACTAGGGATTTCAAAATTGACCCATTTTTGCCACTTTGATCACACATCACTATGCTTGAGCAATTGAAGGTAGATGAAATCTTTGGCAACGTTCCCAATGCGCAAATGAGTACAAGAGCTCCTATAGTTAGGTGAAATCCCATTTGTATGATTGTTAGGCAAGGAATCAAATGATGTGGTAGGCTGTCCAAAAATGGGTTGTTAAAGGGACAATTTGTTGGATATGTGAAATCAGCAAGAGGAAGCAAACAATGCAGTTGACAAATCTCTATCAAAGTTTCATCCTTTGTTCAAGTAAAAACCCCACAAGCCATTACATGGTCATCCTCAAGTACGCCAATGGTTGCTGACGAAAATTCATTTCTAGCAACACCGTCTTCTGTAAAAGTCGCTAATACCTCTCTCTCATTCAAAAGAAGGAAAGATGAGACCTATTAGAAAGGGAATTCCAAAATGAGGGAAGGACAAATGGCAATGAGCTCATTACACATTGTATCTATTCTACTGGATTCCTTTTCAACCTCATAAGATCACCATACAAGCAAAAAATGGCAAGAGGTATGTATGAAGGATTCCTTAACCACCTCATAAGATCACCATACAAGAAAAAAATGGTGAGAGGGATGTATGAAGCCCCTCAAGGGTATTGAATATTTTATCAAACACAGACACAAAATTTGTAGGTAGTTCATTGCAGCCAATTAGGGATTCATGGATCGAAACAAGGGAATCCATCATTTTCAATGAATGGAAGGATTATGAAAACAAGCCCCTAATTAATGTAATGCAGCATGCCCTAAAGGGGCAATGTTTTTAAATTAAATTGATTGCGAAGGGCAAATAAGCGATACAAAATCCATCGCCAACATCCTCATAGAGTCCACTAAGTTGATGGGGCCTCAAAATGTTGTCCAAGTCATAACAAGCAACACCAAAAATTGTAAAGCCACAACATTGTTGGTTAAGACAAGATAGAAACACACATTTTGAGCCTCATGTGCTATTAACATACTCAACTTTATGATGAAAATGCTCTGCACACAAATGAGTGGTGAAACAACTCTACATTGAAGCTAATGAAATTCAAGTGTATATGAGTAATCATCATATGTCACAAGCCATCTTCATGTTCATTTCAAATGTGGAATTGTTTAAGATATTTTTCTAGCATTTCAGCATTTATTTTTTGTTTTGTTATGTTTTAGAATTCTAATTTCTAATTTCTATTTTTTATTTACATCATCTACTTTGTTTTTTAAATTTAAGAAACAAAGCATCTTTTAAATTGGAGTTCATTTAATTCTCTCTTACTTTTCTTTGGCAACTATAGTCTCAAATTTTTTATTGAATTTATCTCGAAACTCAATAGGTTGCAAGTTCCAATTTAGCTGAGCAGAATTGAAGTGCATACTCCTTTATCCACTCAATTATGTACAACCAGTTGGCAGTGAAAACAGCAAAGGAGTTGGTGTATGCAAAATCCAACCTATGACTCATCTCACACAAGTGAACACAAAGAGAGAATAACAAGGCATTGGAACATAGCACCTAAAAATCCCAACTTGAATGATTTTCTTGCACAACTTTAATTAGTCTCAATTGATGATTAGGGGCACAAGGCTGCTTCATAGCACATGCATTACGCAGCTAATGGGAGCGGCAATAGCACTACTCAAGTTTGTAATGAACATTTAATTATGTTGACGCTCTTGATGATGAACAATATATTGCTTTTCAGTGTGAAGTTGCACTAGTATAAACTATTTTGATATATCTTTGATATTTGGCATTGAATACCATTTATCAATTGTTTCCTATATTCCATTTTGTCAAGTTGCTTCCTATATTTCATTTTGTGTATTTTTGTGCAAATACATACATATGTTATATACCCAGCCATACCAAATCTGAAATTCAAACCCACATCAGCAACTAACTGTTATGGTATAAGTAGACCAATTGGTGTCATACATCTATCCACATCTTTATAAAACAGCTTTCAATATTTAAATGCTATGGGAACTATCACTCACCTTCTTCACAAGAAGTTGATAAATAGATATGTTCATTTGGAATTTTGGACTTCTCCCATGCCACCTCTCAATCCCAAGATGGCTCTCTATGCTCAACATTTCTTGCAAATTGTAAATCATTGCTCACCAATTTCAAGTTGAAACAGACCACCGTATTCCACAAGGTGATAGGAGTTTAGTATCACTCTATTTTTATATGCCCTATGGGATTCATGGGAGATATAATTGTTTCACTATCCCAACCAAAGGTGCTTGGCCATTTACATTTAAGAGGTTCTCACTTCAGTCTTCAATCCTTACCTGATACTCTTAAGACCATCGAGCTCATACACACTTTCAGTGTCTTCCAATTAAAGGTGTCATATACCTTTTGGTTATTGCAAACTCACCCAAAGATGGAATGAGATAACATTCCCTCTTCAAATGCTCCACCAAGTCTCACCAATCTTTCTATACTTGAAGTAGTGGTGGCCAACTACTCTCTGACATTGAGGACCATTTACTTCCCTCATCCACAATCCAAGCAATAATTCTCTCTACCTCCAAGGGTTTGCAAATCATGGTGTAGGTGCGAGTAGTTTTCCTCCTAGGGTTTTTCAGCCAGATCCTCTTTGCTAAAATCAATTTCCTAAGTATATCATCAAATCTTGTATTTGTCATTTTGTGACAAAGAATGAAGTAGTCAATCCTTCTACTCCAAAATTTGACATGGGATAGAGTCAGTTTTGGTATCCACTTTGGTCTTCATCAACCTCTCTTCCTGCATTCTTTAGGGTACTTTTCTTTCACTTGGCTATTTGTACCAATGTTACAAGACTCGCCCAAACTCGACGAGTACTCGCGAGTCCCGAGGTGGGTGACCTTAAACGAGTCCCAAAGACTCAGCTGTCGAGTACTCGTCGAGACTCGCCAGACTTAGCAGACTCGTAGAGTCTCGTGCCTTAGACTCGACCATTTTAATTAAATTTTGTTTTTTAAATTGCAATCTTTCATTTACAAATTTTTTAATTAAATGGTGTGCGCCATGAAGGTTTGTGTGTTTTTGAAGGTCTTCATTTGGGCTTGGTGGCGGGGGCTCCGCCGCTCGACCCCGCCCTGTATCGCGACAGGGAGCACGCCCAGGGCGCTACCCCTCAACCCCGCAAGGGGCGTTGCCCCCAAACCCCCACAAGGGGCACTGCCCCTCAACCTCGATGGGGTGTTTCCCCCAAACCCTCATCAAACTATAGGTCTAAGCATGCTATAGGCCAATGATGAATCATGATCATAAAACCTACAAAATACATATCCCCTGTTGCAAATCTTTGCATCTTTCACAATCAAAGCCATAATCAAGGATTATCTTGTTCCATACATTAGACAACAAAACATGCAGTCTTGAAGGCTACAATAAAATTTTAATAATAAATTCCTCACTTGAATATACATACCAATCATTGAGACGCAAGCAAATATCATGGCTACATCATCATCTAGGACCTATCTAAGACACTAGCGCATGACTTGTCGTGATGTTGGGATGAGTAATGCAAGCTCTTCTAAGCCATAGACTTATATTTTTAGTTTTGATATTTGTTTTGATGCCATGGATTTCATATTCCATGAGTTTTGTATACATTTGACAATATTTATATATCTGAATGTGTTATTTCCTTCAGCTAAAACTTGCGTTTATACTTGTGTGATCGATGTATGTTTGTGTATGGGATCATAGTTATTTCTATTTGATGATGTTATTGTGTCTTTAAGGTTTATTTATTAAAGGGTGCATGAAACAAGTTTTAAATCATTAAAAATCTATGAATTTCTTGTGTTTTTCTATTTGCCGAGTCTTTGCCAAGTCTAGGCTCCGAGTCTGAGTCCGAGTCCGAGGCGAGTCCGAGTCTTGTAACATTGATTTGTACACATCATATAGCTCATTTTTTTCAACTAGCCTAGCTGTGAATGGTAAAAAGCATTCATTGTATTTACATGAAAAAAGAAGATACAATATAAAGAAGGAAAATACAACTGTAAACATTAAATGTCTAACAGCCGACTACTGTAGCAACAGTAAAAAACTAAACTAACCAAAACATTACATTTGACCATTAACATGATGAATATACTATTCTAACACCCTCCCTTAATGGTCAATCGATCAAAAACACCAAGTTGCCCCCAGAATTTGACAAATTTATCTGGGCTCAAAGACTTGGTGAGAATATTTGCAGTCCAGTCCGCTGTTGGAACATACAGCAGCTGAACTAATCCGTCTTCTACTAGCTTGCAAATGTAATGACAATGAAGCTCGACATGCTTGGTATGTTCATGGAAGACTAGATTTTTGGCGAGTTTGAGCACCCCTTGATTATCAGTGCACAAGGGAGAAGGACCTGCTTGTGACATGTGCATGTCAGAAAGCATCCTGCAGAGCCAAACTGCCTCACATGCTGCTTTAACGATTCCTCGATATTCTGCTTCAGTCAAGGAAAGAGTCACTGGTTGTTGCTTCTTGCTGGTCCATGTTACAGCACCTGTACCCAAACTGAATACATATCCAGAAGTAGATTTTTGGTCATCCATTGTTCCTGCCCAATCTGAATTTATATAACCAATCAGTTTTGGATCCTTGCATCTACCATATAGAATGCCATAATCTGAAGTGCCTTTAACATATCTCAACACTCGCTTCGCTGCAAGCCAATGATCAGCTTTTGGAGCTGTCATGAGGCGAGAAATGTAGCTCACTACAAAATTGATGTCAGGTCTAGTGGCAGTGAGGTAGATGAGACTGCCCACTAGTTGCCTGAATGTCATTCCATCAACCAGAGGTGAATCAGAGTTGGTTGATAACTTCAGCCCCTTCTCCATAGGTGTGGAGGCAGGTTTGCAATCCTGCATCCGAAATTTGTCAAGCAGACTTCTGGCATATTTAGACTGAGAGAGAAAGATGCCACCAGTGGTCTGCCAAACCTCAATACCCAAACAATAATGGAGAAGCCCCAAATCTGTCAAATCATGTTTGATTGTTGCAATCAAATGTGTTGAAGTGCCAGTAATGATCAAGTCATCAACATAGATAACAAGAAAGAGAATATCATCACCAGAGTGTTTGACACACAGATTAGAGTCAGAAGGGTTGCGCTAAAAACCATGATCAACCAAGTACCGATCAATCTTGATATACCATGCACGAGGAGCCTGTTTCAGTCCATAGAGTGCTTTCACGAGCCTGCATACCTGATGTTCTTTGTCGGCAACCTTGAAACAAGGAAGTTGCATCATGTAGACTTCTTCCTGCAACTCACCGTTGAGAAAGGCACTCTTGACATCCATCAAATGAAATGTCCATCGAAATTGGGCTGCAAGCGCGAGAAGAAGACAAATTGTGCTCATCTTGGCAGTAGGAGCAAAAGTTTCCTCGTAGTCAATGCCCTCCTGCTATGTGAAGCCTCGAGCAACTAATCTTGCCTTGTATTTATCCAAAGTGCCATCTGCATGATACTTGACCTTATTGACCCATTTGCAACTGATGGGTTTCTTCCCAAGAGGAAGATCAGAAAGAACCCAAGTGTGATTCTTCAGAAGACTATGGTATTCGATCTCCATAGCCTTTTCCCACTCTGGAATTCCTTTAGCCTCTGAATATGTGTGAGGCTCATAGATGTTGTGGATGTTGGCCATAAGAGCAAAATTGATTGCGTTGTGTCGCTTGCTCTTGCTACGAGCTGATCTACCCTCAATGAGTTCATCATTATGAAGATCTTCGATAGTCTTGAGCCACCACTTAGGCCGACAAGTAGAAGTACCAACATTTGGAGTAGGAGAAATAGCATCTTCTAGGATTTCAAAAGTCATCTGGATAGGAATCCCGAGGAAGATCAGGTGGTGCTATATCATGACCGGTAGACTCCTCATCTTCAAAGTCAGAATGCTCTGAAGCCCTCCCATCAGGGGAACCAAGAGGAAGACGAACACAATCATTAGGAACATTTGTAGGCTGATCCTCAGGGCTGATAGTAGGAACAAATGGACCAGAAGTCTCATCAATCACAACATCGCGACTGAATATGAGACAATCTGTCTCCAAATCAATCAACTTGTATGCCTTGTGATTGTCGCTGTAACCAGTAAACATAAGTTTCTGGCTCTTGGAATCCAACTTGGCACGCTTGGCTTCTGGAATCCATATATGAGCTGTAAAACCAAAGACTTTCAAATGGCCCACCTTAGGCTTACGTCCTGACCAAGCTTCTTCTGGAGTCGTCTTTTTAACAGCCTGTGTAGGTGACCGATTCAGGAGGTAGACTGCAGTATAAACTGCTTCAGCCCAGTATTTCTTGGGGACATTTTTGTACTCCAGCATAGAACGAACCATTTCAGTAATGGTGTGACTCCTACGTTCAATGACACCATTCTGCTAAGGGGTGTATGGTGTGGTGAGTTGTCATTTGATGTCGTGTTGAGCACAAAAAGTGGAGAAGTCAGCTGAACAAAACTCCCCCCCATTATCTAACCTTAGAGTAACAATGTGAGAACTTGATTCTTTCTCAACTAAGGCCTTATATTGCTGAAATGTACTGAACACATCTGATTTATGTTTCAAAAAATACACCCACATTTTACGACTGAAATCATCAACAAATAATAAGAAGTACCTGGACCCAATAACAGATGGAGTGTTCATTGGTCCACATACATCAGCGTGAACCAATTGAAGTACCTTGGAGGCTCACCAAGAATCACCATCCGAGAACGGTGTCCGATGTTGCTTCCCAGCTTGACAAGCTCCACAAACTCCATGATTTTGAGTTTGGATCTCAGGTAGACCAGCAACGAAACCCTCCCAAGACAGTTGAGAGAGATAGTGCACATTCAAGTGCCCATAACGTTGATGCCAAA
Source organism: Sequoiadendron giganteum (assembly GCA_007115665.2). Classification (NCBI taxonomy): domain Eukaryota; kingdom Viridiplantae; phylum Streptophyta; class Pinopsida; order Cupressales; family Cupressaceae; genus Sequoiadendron; species Sequoiadendron giganteum. The sequence goes on from CM021100.1 coordinate 463,850,515, forward strand.
GTTTGTTGATGGAAGTACTCCTTGCTACCAAAGCATGCTCCTGAGAATCACCGAAATCAGCAAGTCTATACAGACCATGATCCTCAAGTCCCATAGCAATCGTAGTACGTGTCACCTTATCAACAATGCTGCAAGTGGACGAACTGAAAATAACATCCAACTGGGGAGAATGCTTCATGATCTGGCTGACGGAGAGAAGATTATGTTCCATGCCTGGAACATAGTAGAAAACAAAAAAGAGTAAATTTCTTCCTCCAAAGTGAATCTAAACATTGCCCTTACCGACAACGGTGTACTCTTCGCTGCCTCCAAAGATCACTGAGTCAGTGAATGGTTCATATTTGGTGAACCAATCTCGACGATGAGTAAAATGCCGAGAAGCCCCTGAATCAATAAACCAGGCAGAAGATTGGACTGGACCTGCAGTTCTCTTGGCCATAAAAGCATAGAATGCAAACTCTTTTTGCTCAGTGTGCTCTGCGACATGTGCCTTTTGTTGAGACCCTCCCTACTTCTTTTGGTTAGAAGCCATCCGAATTCGACAATTAGACTTCATGTGACCATATTTAAGGCAATAATTGCATTGAACGTTCTTCTTCTTCTTCTTGTCCTGAGGAGAACCAGAGCCTTTCGTGTAATGTCCCCTTATTAGAGACATAAAATGCACAAATTAAAATTTTGATTTCTAAGATTGTTTGATAAAGAGAAATGAAAGATTGATGGAATAAGATAAATGAAATGCATTATTAGTAACTAGTGCATAACTAACATAATCTGATATGACTTATTACTCCTGATCGGAATAGATCTTTGCCTTGTTTCCTCTTTCCTAACCTTGTAGGATAGTAGTTTTATTGTGCCAAGGGTGCGTGCACCATCTCGAATTGGACACCCTCAAGGATTGGTTACCTGTCTTGGGCTTCATCCAGCAGGGATGGGTTGGACACCCTCAAGGATTGGTTACCTGTCTTGGGCTTCATCCAAAATAGATTTAACCGCCTTCCCTTCCACACACTCCGTATCCTCATCAAGAGTTAGCGAAGGGGAATTTTGGCTCGAAGTCTATTCTTGCAGTAGCAAGTCATAATAGTATTCACTTTCCTATTGAATTCACAAACATCACAGATTAGAACATTCACTAATATTGATTCTAATAAGATATGAGTTAGGTACTATACTGTAACCCACTGTTGGAGGAACTGGAATTCGATTATATAGATCTCAATGTTATATCAGTTGGTTGAGGGTACTAAACCTTTGATCGTCGTACTGACTAGACTTCTTTCAGACTTATTTCTCTGAGCTTGATCTTTGATGTGATGATGTATCTTCCTAAGATTTATTTGTTCTTGTCTCTTTGCACTCAAAAGATATCATTAGTGTAACTTAACAAATAAGAATCTATCATTCGTAATTATATTAAGCATCATAATTATTTATAAGGCTCAATAATTGCTGCAAGCATCATTATTGGATAATCGAGCATAATATATATACACATTGTATTTTCCAATCTAATAAATACCACATATGCTTCATTCTTATGAAATAACGTAAATGAGTACTTGACACTAATAAGAACATAAGAATATCATCCCTAAAAATCAATAAATAATCTCAATAAAATATTATAGATTACTATTCATGAGTGAAGTAGATAAGTATACTAGCAACAATAATAACCAATAATAATGATACCATATATGATATAATACATCAGATAACACTATCAACATAATCATAATAAATGATAATAATAATAATATCATAAATAATATGATGCATCAAATATTAACATGACCAGCAGCAATGATAGTAATACTATCCTAAATAAAACGAAGCCCCATATGTTAGTATTAACTACAACAATAATATGAGAATAGCAATATTCTAGACAATACGATGCATCAAACATCAACATTATCTACAGCAATAACATCAATATCCTAATATAGTGCATCAAATATTATTCATGTTCTATGTATCACCTGATGGTCTTTACCGTGAGTAATCCATACCCAGCTATAATGTATCGATCTGCTGGTTATTATTATCTTGCTCCCATTTTAGACTTCCCTTTCCTTTCATCTCATACGTTGTTTTTATATCTTCCCTTTTTGGTGAAGAGGTGCAATCCACATAGAAGATGGTGTCTCCTCTTAAATCTGTTTCGATTAACTTTAGTGATCGTTGTTTTTAAAGGCACCCCTTGTTTATGTTTGGTTGCTTCTAAACAAATATATTTGTTTTTCAGATTGTCTTTTAATTATATTTATTTTATTCATTATTATTATTTTTAAGTTATAATAATTTATCAATATTATTATTTTATTTCAATGTTTTATCTATATAATTTATATTATTATAATAGTTATAATTATAATAATGTTAAATGGTTAATATTTATTTTTGTATTATTAATATTTATATTTGATAATTATAATTATAATATTATCTTATGATAATTTGTAATTCTAATAATATTAAATTACTAATATCTCTTTTTATATTTTTAATATATTTTGTTATTGGTTTTATTTATTCATTTGCATTTCGATACTTTATATTTTAGTGTTACAATTCCAAGGTCATGACATTTCAGCTGAGAAAATTGAGACTTCCCTTTGTTCTTAGCAGAAGATTTGGCAGAGAACGCTTGCTCTATGGAAGTGGAACTGGTACTGCTTCCAAACTGTTGTCGCCATCGATCCTGCTGCAAGAGCTTGTTGCAAAGATCTTCAAATTTGAGATCAACATTGGTGGAGGTGATATTTAGCGTCTCGATGAAATGCTCATACGAACACGGAAGACTCTTTAGAGTAATGACGACCATGTCTTTTTCCTCCATTGTTCGACCAATCGCCTCCAACATACGAATGTCCTTAATCTTCGTCAGATGTTCCTGTAAGGACATTTTCTCATCCATCATGATGGAAAAGAGCATGTTCTTGAGAAAGAACGCTCTGCTCTTGTCGGAGGTTTCATGAAGGGCCTTCAAGTGATCCCAGATTTTCGAAGCAGTTTTGCCAGACGATACCTAAGGTAGTTGCTCATCTATGACTGAGAGTTTGATGAGCATGACGGCTTCCCAGTTGCGTTCATCCCATTTGTCCTGGTCCTTTTCGACTACAGTGGGACGAGTTGAGTTCCCCAAAACGATCTGATCGAGGCAACGATATTCGAAGATCGTAATCATGCGCTACTTCCAAGTGTTGTAATTCTTCCCGTTGAACTTCTGGCTGCTTTCGAGCATTATGTTCGTCAAAGATGCCATCACGTACACTGAAGTCAAACTAGTGAAAGCAAAACGAAAAACGAAATAGTACAAATTCAAAGCCGAAACCCTAGCAATAATTTCGAGGCACGTTGAAGACAAAACCCAAAAGATTTGAAGAGTACCCAGAAAAGGATGCTGAAAACCCAAAAAAAATCGTCAACACCCAATTGCTCAAATTTTGAGGCACAAAAAACGAGGTACCCAAAAAAACGGAAAACAACCCAGTTGAGAGCTCGAAAAACCCACCAAGAATCTGCAATCAAAAAAAAAATCGAAGTGATTTGACTAGTCAAAACCCTAGTCGAAGTTGCAGGATGCCCTAGCCGCCATGAAAGCTCAAAAAAATTGCAAAAATGAGCTCCAATCTGCTGAAATCTTAGCACCCAAGTTGTAAAAACCCTAGCTGTCACTGGTATAGGAAAAAACTACCACAAAATACCACGAAAACTTCTGCAAATCGCATTCAAAAAGAAGAGAAAGACACGTCCAAAACTGGTAAAAAGCGAGCAGATTAAGGGTCTGAAAAACTCTTGTCGGCTCCCAAAACCACGCATCTAAACCAGTTGAAAAATGCACCACAGAAGATGAGCAAAGCAGCCAAAAATCTGCAGAGAGGTCGCACCCAGCAGAAACGCGGCACACAAAAGTCACGCGCAGAAAAGAAGGTCACGGACTGAGAACAAAGGTCGCCCAAAAATGCGACAAGATGGTCATGATTTTTTTAAGATAAAAAAATCACGAATTTGCAAACAAGGGTTTAGATTTTCTGTGAGAAGAAACCCACAAAAATCACCAACAAAAAACCCTCAAATTTTTCAAAGCCTCACATGAATTTCTTTCCATGAATTACAGACTAAAAAAAACGCCCAAAAACCCTAGCCGCTCTGATACCATGTGAATGGTAAAAAGCATTCATTGTATTTACATGAAAAAAGAAGATACAATATAAAGAAGGAAAATACAACTGTATATATTAAATGTCTAACAGCAGACTACTGTAGCAACAGTAAAAAACTAAACTAACCAAAACATTACATTTGGCCATTAACATGATAAATATACTATTCTAACACTAGCAAATACTCATTTTAGGTTCATCCCATTTACTTATGGTGTTTCATTATTTTAGTGTTAGTTTACACTTCAGCTCTTGGAGTTTATTTAATACTAGACTTGCTATGAAATTGTCATACTTTAAAGTGCCAATGACTTCATTTGATCGGCTCTGAAAATATAATATATACTTTCTTTCTACTTTAGTTCCACCAGATGATGTATAAATAATCTTCTTTCAGGACACCTTTGGATTGGGCATGCATTTGCCAAAGCATAAACCATAGTTTGTCAAATGAAGCTTTCAAAGCACTTGGAGAGTGATGGGCTCATATCAAGGGGGCAAGCACAATAAAAAAAAAAAAAACTTCCATACCATTGACCACATTGCCATCTGAAAGATAAACTTCTATGCATGTCTATTAATTCCATGCCCACAACATAAATTGAGAACCTATAAATAAGATTTAGATATCAATGACTTTGTGAGACTGTAATGATTAAATATGCGTACTAATGAATTGAATAACCTTCAATTTTCGAGTATGTTAGCATTGAGGAACATTAGTAGTTGTAACAGAAGACTAGTGTTTATGTAAATATGAACATAGTCATATTATGAGCAAAAAATGCTAACTCTATATAGTATATAGTGATAGGTTATTTTACATATGGTATAGCCATAATTCCACATAGGTTGGAGCAAAATATTCCAATCCAACAAAGGGAGGGAGAGTATTAAGTCATAGACCACAAACTACTCCTTACCATTAGTGCTTGAACTTTTACCAGTCATTAGTAAATTTACAAGTTAATACTTGGGCAGCTTTGGTTGTGGTCATGATGACAACATGGACTATGCGATACAAATAATTCTTGCATTGAGCTTTATTTGGTGAAAAAGAGAAGTTATGTATCATATGCATCATAATGCTCTTGTAACAATTTTTATGTGTAGAAAATGTGAAGCCATGCACAAGGCATTAAAATTCATACCCACACAATCATCAAAATAGGGGACTTCATTAAAATTCTTAGTTAATTCTTCTTCTCAAAGCTTGCACATTAATGGAATGGTCTAAAAGATCGTCTTTGATTAATATGGTAGTCCATACAAATAATACTTCTCAATCATGCTTCTCTAGGCATTAATAGCACTTCCATTGTTTCTATTCATAGTCATTTTCATAAAGTTAAACGAATATTTTTAGGTTCCAACCTAGCACTCATGCCTCATTGGCACTAAGACTCCCTCTTGTGTGGACAAAAGGCATTTTTCAATTCATTTTGATTTTTTAGCCAAATCTTGACTTCATGAAAAAAGTTTGAGAGAAAATCAGACCTTGCCAATTTGCCTACACCTTCAAGTCCTTAAATCAAAATGTTTCAATTTAACTTTAATGTATTTCTAAAATATATTCTAGATGTATGGTGGGAGGACTATACTAGCCAAGATTTTGAGCTCCACAGCCTTACTGTGAGAGTGTTGAGTCAAATATGCAGCGTTTCTAAATATTTAAACTCACACATTCCAAGAAAAGTAATGACCTAGTATGAAAGAAGATGAATGGCTTGGATTCTATGCATTATAATCTTCAGCTTTTCAATAAACAAATGGAAGGAAGAAGGAGATCAGTGCCATTTAGATGGACAAGGTTGATTCAACATCAGAATAGAGCATTAAGAGCCAAGACAAAAGAGCCAGCATTTTGAGATGACTTGTGGTAGGTAAAACACATAAACAAGTAAGAGAACAAGTTATTGGAAACTTTGAACAAGGGCAAGGTGTTCTCACTCATAAGTTTACGTCTTACTTTTATTGCTCCTAGTGATTTATTTAATGTCGTTAAATATGATCCACCAGATTCAGAAAACTTTGGATATTTAAAGCGAAAACCTATTTATTTCTAACCTACTAAAAAATAAATATTTGACTGTTTAGTGCTGGGCATTACATAAACTCGTGTCTGCATTCATGCTTTTCAAATGGATTTGCCATGAACTGAAATACCCCAAATTTTATTTCTATAATTGTTTATTAATTATTTGTGTATGTTTTTTCCATGTTGGCTTGTTCCTAAATATGATATCGTGAATTGATTTATAAATCTTGAAATACTATGACAATTCAATTTTTCAATAAACATATTTGTTTGGCTTAAGTTTTAACTTTAATCTTAGAGACCTCATTGTTTGTCTTATTGTATTGCTCAGAGTTGAAAACATGTGCTTCTTGTGCTCAATCCAAGGGAGGGTTGATCTTGATCTTGGAATACTGCTGAATCATGGTAAAACAAAAACATATTAAAGAGAAGATGATTGATGTCAAGTTTAGTAAATAACTGTAATTTAGTTCAACAAAGCCAGTTATCAAACCCCAGGGCCCATACATTAGCTCCTAGCTTACTCATTTGTAAACCTAGAACTAAGATGATGTAATTATTGCAACAAGGACCTGCACTCAAAACCTAACTAAATTGCCCCTTGGTGATATGGCAGAGAAATTGTTTTTAATAAATGTTTAAAGTTAAACAGACAATGGTATGACACAAAGTCACAAGATTCGAATTCAAGATCAAGTTCGGCAACATTGAAATTTGGATGAAGTTCGGCAAGGACAACATTTGGGAAAAAAAATTGCCTTATGTAATTTTATTTTTTCTTAAAAATATAAGTAATATATCCACAAAATTGTCAAAATAGTTGTAACATTGATAAATAGATTTAGTTAACTTGAATCTTTAGTGCATTTTGACTTCAGCAATTTGACAAATTCCCCAAAGGTATTTCTAAATATTGTCATCCTTACACATGATTCATCCATCAAAGACCACAAAAAATTAGGTTGTAGAAGTCCATATTCTCAAGCCAATCTTATAGCTTACAAATCAACTCTATGCACTAGATCATTTTCGTGGAGCTTGCATTAAGCCTTAAAGGGATAATATATGACCTATATATATTTTCAGAAACTATACAAATCCTAAATCATTCTATAGACTCCAAACATTTTTTTTACCTAAATAATTATATCTTACACAACATCAACATATATTCTTTATTCTAATTCCTAAAACTAAAAACCTTATCTCCTTACATTTAATACTCTAAATATTCATTTATTACAATTATCAAATCCCACTCTTAATTAACTCTAAATTAATTTATATATTTATTATATGCATTAATTTAATTGACCCAAAAAAATTTAAAAGGGATTTATTCCCTTATAGTATTTTACACCATCTTATAGACGTCCCAAATTAACATTGCTTTCTTATGGTCCAGTATTCAAATATTAATATAGTCATCTGGAACTTCAAAACACTTCACAAAGCATTGGCTCCTCGCGAGGTCAAGGGTTCAGGTTTTCACAAAAGACTAAAGTGATGAAGTCCGTATTTGATGTGAATGGGTCCCCGCCGTAGTGGAGTATTTGGTGTTGGGAGGGTGGGAATGAGATCGACATTACTTCGTTTCTTGCTACGAAAAAATGCGGTGAATCTCAACAAATTTCAAATAAAAATTTCAGATTCGATAAAATTTGAACTCCATGCTTGAAGTTCACCAAACCTTGTGACTTAGGTATGACACAATGGTTGGATTTTCAATTAAATAGGAATGTAGTACAATGATTAAGATTGTACAGCTGTGTTACCAAAAAATAGAGAATTGTGAAACCGATGGCAGTGATAATGCAACAGAAAATGGGATTGAAAAAGTTGAATTCAAGAAACATATGCATGTATGTGTGTGTATATAATATATTAATTATTCAAAAAAAATCATATTACTTTATATAAACAATTTCCCTGTTAATAGGGTAGTTGATAATCAGTTTGTATGAAAAAAAATCTATCTGAAGGAAATCTCCAGCTGGGTTTCTAAAGCTTAATTTGACAGAACTTCTAGGGATAATCCAGGTCTAGCTGGGGCTGGTGTAGTGTTATGGGATCAGATGGTAGCATTGTTAAAGAGGGTTCCCTATGTCTTGGCAGTAAGTCGAATAATGAGGCAGAATGGGAAGCTTATTTCCATTGACTTCTTTGCTGGGGTGCAGCCATCTAGTCATGGAAGGTGACTCTATGATTGTGATTCAAGGGCTGAGTAAGGGATCTTGTCTGAGTTGGAAGAAAGGATGCTTTCTAGAGGAAGCGTTGGATCCATGTAAGTCTTTTGATGAAATTTTGTTATTTAAAATTTTGTTTACAAACTGCTATAGAGATCTGAATTTTGTAGCAGATGCAGATTTCCTAGCTAATGTGGGCATTTATCAGGCACTTTTTCAAACTCTTCATAGTTACAGAATGGAAAGTTGGCCAGGAATTGATGTAAATTCTGATTTTATGCCCACATAAAAGTTTTGGATGGCCACTTCCTAAAATGTGCCTTCTTCTGTTCATGAAGGTTGAGATATATTTATCAGCTTTTAGGTTGATGATTTTTTTTTGTGATTGGTGATCTGGGGTAGAGGCTTTCTTTTTATGCTTGATTTATAATGGTGGTGATGATTGTTTAAATTTACTTCCCTTTGGCACATATAAGGAATTATTCTTTGTAGGCGGATTTCTATTAATGGCTTCAGATCTTTGGCTTTCCAAGTTTCCAGTATCATTCCCTTCGTCTTTCTGTTGGTTTCTTTGTGTTTGCAAGGCATTTCTGTAGGATTTATTGGTGGACTTGGTGGTGGCTTTTTCTACTTGGCTCTAGTGCTATGGTTGATGGCCAGTCATCATCGCTCGGTTAAGATCAGAGAGCCCTTTCTTAGAGGCAGGTTTTCAGACAGACACCTTTGTTCCATCTTCCACTGCTCGAACATGGCATCTTTGGGCTTGGTAAAATGCATTGAGATCTTCAGGACTTGGTGATTAAGGTTCTGCTTGTTTCAAGGCTTCTACCCAGGGGGATTTCGTTTTTAATGTGTTTGTGGCTATCCCATCTAAGGAGTTTAGGGGCTGGATTCTGAGTATCTTCCTGCTTGCTTGGTTCAGCCCTCCCAGGTTGGCTGGGGCTGGTTCAAAAGACAGCAAGGAGAAGTTGGATGGTTTGCAGTCCCTGGCACCCATGTGTAATGTGAGCATTGTCAATAAGGAAATTTTAGCAGTGTATCATGAGTTGCGGAATCTCAAAACTTTTAGCTTGGATTTTAGAATGGTTTTGGAAAAATTGATGGTCACGCATACCAGGGGTTGTTTGGAAGTTTCCAATTTGTTCATGCTGCCAATGTGGGATGGTAATAGGCTAATTCAAGCAAAAAAAGAGAAGACAACTTTTGTGGGGTCAAGGTCAAGTTCCCTGCCCTGAATTCGGCAGAGGGATGTTCCCCTGAGCCTGCTAAAGGTGATCAAGATTGAGTGGCTGTAGTTGATGTTGAAGACTGGGGAGAGGATACAGCTACAAGCATTGGTTGCTGGGCAATGTCAAAATCAAATGCTGTGCCTCCTTTTCTATAGGTCCCTTTGCTTGTTAACTGTCACTGGTCTCAGGTGGCAGAGTGTTGACTTTTAATGTGTGGACTTCTTGTTTGTTGTCGTTTGATTTTGTTTGGTGATCATTTTGACCATTTTTCTTGTCGGCAATTATATGCAATTTTTGGGAGAGAGCCCCTCTAGAACCCTCACTAAATTACCAAAAAAAAATTATATTTACAATTTACCACCATTGGTTGAGAACAATTTATCCTAGACATATCTTAAAATTAAAATATATTAATTTACATATGAAATTTAACGTTACATGTAAAGAACTTGAATATACAAAAAATTAAATGAACATGAAAACAGAAAAGATATGACCATTTGCAATGTGTTTTGTACTGCAGGCCATTAAAACACAGAATGGCCAGGGCCATCGTGTTTCTGGTGAAACAGTTGTAAAGTATAAAGGAAGGGCCGATCGCTCACAGGCAAAGAACAGCCTTATTTGACATGGCAATAAAAAATAATTGGCTCAACTAAATGTCTTAGTTACCCATTTACAAATTTAGCACATTTATCTGTCTATCATAATTGGATGGGGGAGGCTTTCAGGCTAAAGATCTAATGCTCACATAATAGAATTATGACAGTGATGGCCCAAGTTCAAACCCAACCGCTGTCCCTCATTTATGTAATGCAGTTTGGTGGATGTTGCTGGCTTCTCGGCTAAAGAGGAATATGATACTAACAAAAGATTGAGCGTACCAATACAGCTTGGCAGATGTCGTTGGCATTTTGACTTAGGAAAGAATCAATTTTTTCACATAAACAACATCTATCGAATCGCAATTTTTCACAAACCTCTGAAAGCAACCGATGTACAAAACCAAGTGCACTAATCCATCCCTGAATGCTATTCTCAATTTTTAATTAAACACAGAAACTTGGTAGTAAGCAAGCAAGTGATGCAATTCAATTCTCATTCAAACCATACGCCAAGATTGTTGAGACACGCAACTGTTCAGGGGACAAGCTTTTACCCTTGACGCTTAATTATTTGCCCTGATGGTCTACAAAACTTTGGCTATTTAATTAAAACATCATATATTTCGAGAGAATAAATACCTAGCTTATCCAGAAGAGGGATAATACTGTCCCGAAAAACCGCTATTCTCTGCTTAGTTGAAGAAGTATAAACCTCCTGGCTTGCAGCCTGTAAAACCTCCATGCTGCTAAACTACTCTTCCCTCCCTCAAAGATAAGCGCATCAATCTGCCTAGAACAATGCACTTATTACTCAAACTGTCTACTGAGTTTCAGATGTTTTGCAGCAACAAAAAAACTAAAATACTGTTGAAAAAGAAAACTGTTCTATAGGCCTTCGTATTAAAGTTTAAATCCTGTGAAATGCTGCCGGGGATTATTTTCAACTTACCTTAGATCGAACTCAAGATTTTATGTGAGTTGAATTGTAAATCTTAAAATGTTTATACCTCAGATCGGAAAGAAAAAAGTGACAAGTGAGAAGTTTTCTTCGAAAAATTCAGATGTCTATAAAATGTGTGTGATGTCTGAATACAACACGGAAGAGAATTGTTAGTATCAGGTTTGACGTTTTAGGGCTTGCCAAGAGCTCTCGTAAGAAATGATATAACCTAATTGTTCAAAAGATTTTATACCGTCTCCATGCCGTGAATTTAAAGAATTCTTCATTTATGCTGTTCTTATTGTGATACCGAGTAATAAATTTTGATGTTGATTTGTAGTTTTCTCAATTCTTTTAATTTATCTTTTTAAATAATTTTAACATGGAATCAATTTTTAGTGTTTTCTAATCTTTAGTTCAAATGTTTGTGTATACTAAGCATTCAAGAATGAAATGTTATTCCATTTCTACTTAAAAAATATAAATCTGTTTTTCCCACTTTTCTTTAGATGTTGTCATCTTCCCACTTTTCTTTAGATGTTGTCTCCATTTGATTTCAACCCTTATATATTTTTTTCCACAATGTTAATATGATAGCTAAGCTTTATAATATAGTGGTGTTATTTCCTTCTTGTTTTCTTCCTTTACATCATTCTTCTAAACTTTTCATTCACGTAGTTTTTTGTGTATTTATTAAGGTTTGGGCATTTATTAAAGTTAATCTCCCATCTTCATGTTCATTTATGATTTCATTTCATTTGTGTCTTATTCTCTTTATACAACTCTTCATCTCATGTAGTCCTAGGCCACTTGTTGATCTTGATGTTTCCTATTTTTTTCAAGTACCATAATAACTTGATCGTAGCAATTGCCTCTAAAGGAAAAATTCACATCTCTACAAGGATAATTTCATAATGAACTAAATTCTCGTTTCTTAAATTGTTTATGATTTTTGGGTCCTTTCTATTTTCCTTCATTCCAAACTTCGCATTCTACCATCTCATACCTTACTACCATACAAAACCACCAATGTGACAAGTAACCCGGATATGACCTTAGTGGTCTTCTAGTTCCATAACTCAACGTTCCTACATTTGTTTTGAAGTCAGCATAGAGCTCTCCAACATATTGGTATTCTTTTCATCCTACATATATGTCATATTGGATCCCAAAGTTGCAATTCTAGCCTCCTAGAGAAAACACTCACCATCCATAAATAAGGGACAAGACAACATGGGTAGGGCAGAAAAACTCATCAACAAAGATTGCACAACTATAAATCAAGTGTCAAGATAGATTTAATCCTCTTCTACTTTAGGATTTGCAAAATCTAAAGTTGATTCAAATATGTTTGTAAATGAAAATCACGCGTTGTTACAATCTAGAAGGTATTGCATCAAATTCTTTCATTTTTAGTACCTTCATTGTAATAGATCCTTGGACAATAGTACCATTGAATATAATTTTATTTTTAGTTCATTATTTTCTTTGTATGGCATTAATCAGAATCAAGTGAGTTAATATGCCATTTTATCATTGATGCAACTTCAATTTCACTTACTATGATCTACTTTGGCTAGAGAGATTGTATGACTTTGTTTTAATTCTAAGTTGGATAGCTTGTCACCAACACCTTTCAATTACTTTTCCTTTCTTTGTTCTAACTTTGTATGCTCTCATCTTGCCCACTTTAGGATCTAGGTGATAAAAAATAGTAGAATGAGATTTATTTAGAAAAAATTATTTATATGCTCTCACCTTCCCACTCTAGATCTGGATGATCAAAAATATCAAAATTAAATTTGACTGCAAAACTCTATCTTTATTTTCATTGACACCCTTTGAGGATTGCTACAACCTCATATATGGACTAGTTTGTAATATTAAATCATGTAGGTGAGAAGAACTCATCAACCACTCCTACACTAAGAAAGGTAACATTTCTTTTTTCTTAAACGAGGAGATTGATCTCCCAACCAACCAGATCGATGCATATTCCAACAAAAAATAAATTTATAACATGTAAGATAGAAGGGTATGTGTATGAGACTATAATAGAACCAAATATATATATATATATATACATACATTATAAGAATAATAAAATACCACATTTTAGACATTCTTCAATATCCATCTAACCAAAATATCACATGTATTAAGAGATAGATTGTTGTAGAGTATTTATAGTGGTTTTATAGTTCTACCAAACCAACTAATTCTCAAAGAAAATGTATCAATAAATGTGACATGAGAGAACTTATGGGGAAAAAAAAAACCTCTTAAAAAACTCTTACCAATCATGGAGACATATGATCATGTGACTACCCATCTTAAAAATGCCTTTCTACACCAATACAAAGGACAACATTCCCTTATAATACAACATACAATAATTGATCTCTTAGAATACATTTTAGACTATAGGGGTAAGAAATTGGCTCATGGACCAACCCTGAAAGGCTTATACAAGCATGTATAGATTACATTTAGTTGAAATTCAACCTCAAGGGTGTAGGAAATAGGTGTCACATCAAATTAAAATAGCATTAAAAAATTATCACAAAATATTCATTAGATTAGCTACCAATACACAAGAGCATTTAAAAGGAATTTCCTAACTCGTACAAGTTAATGAATTAATTTGTATGCCTACAATATGATCTATGATACCCAATATTTCAAGCTCAAAATCCATCTTAGCCCATGCCAAACCTATGCATATGTAGTATGTGTGACAACCACCCACCTTTAGGAACAAACTCTAGCAATGGAAAATGATTGAGCTAAAAGACATAAGATATCTATCACAACTATAAGTAGTGAGAAAACCCTTGGGAAATATGGATAAGGAACAACAAAATATGCATTATGGAGTCACAATATCTACCATTAAGACTTATAACGGCCTCTTGAATGTATTTTTAGTACAGCCATATCCCAATAAGTCACCACCGTGCACATGGGTAGAATTGTTAGATTCATCATCATTTGCTTATTGAGCAAAAACCCTAAACAATGGTGAGCACAATGTTTAAATAGCCATAGGTGTGATGTTAAACACTTTGAATTCTAGATGAATCTCTATCATAAATGTATTGGGCCATCATGTCACATGATTGGTGCACAATGGGCCATTATCATTATAATCTCATTAAGGATATTTTAGCTATTAGTAAATGAGAGTTAGCCACATAGTGGCCACTCATTGGATATAAGGCCTCACTTAAAATTATTTGGTGACTACATGAACACTACATAAGAAGAGACAAATCCCCCACACTTACATGGAGACATGTGACAAAGGCTAGTTTATTAATTGAATTTATGGGGGTCATCACCACCCATAAGGTGATGCATAGAAAGACATGGCATCGTCACCTTGGCATGTTCCTTTTCTTCCATAGGTGGCACGTTGGAGGATGAGAAGAGTTCTTGCTTGAGATGGTGGTCATTTTGGTTTTATTGCAGGAATCTTGATGGAGCATGATATCATGTTGTAGATTCATGTGATTTCATGTATGGCTATGATGATGTATTTCATTGATTAATCCCTTATGCAATGTATATAACAAGTGGGATAATTTTGGGATATCTAGTGTTGTACACCATTGCATAAAATGTTACATTATAATGTTGTAGTTAAATAATTATTTAGCTGTGATGCACCTAGGAGGTGTTGTTAATGACACTAGGTAATTATTTGGGGACTACTTTGTCTTGTATTGTAACATTGGTTTATTATTTAATGTGTGGGAGACATGAGATAATTTAATATTGGGGAAATATTTAATAAAGTGAAAACTTCGTACCCAATATTAAATGAGGGGTTAGTTAGTGGTTTTGTATTCACATGTTTTTGTGGTACATGGTTTTATCTTACCACTTGGTTGTATTTGTGTGAGATTGTATCTATAAAATCAAGTGCATGCTTAGTGGTTAAGGTTGGCTAGGTGAGTTGGTTGTCATTATTAGTCTTTCTGAGGAGTGCATATGTGAAGCATGGCATGGGATGTGTGGATTCATGCTTGAACTCACGGAGGATGCATTGGAGAGGCTTGATGCTTCATAAGTATTCACAAAAAATATTGTAAGTGCATGTATTGCAAGTATTTGTTGATTAATAGATAGAATATGCATACTTTTGGAGGCTAAGTTTTCCCTCTTGCGAATTTTCCTAGGGTATATCTTGTGTTATCTTGTGGCTTGTCTATTTGTTCTATGTATTATGGTTACTTGCATGCATGATTTTCTCTCATGGGTTTATGTAGGAAATAGACTAAGAATGTGGATAATTGTTGAATATTTCTAGATTCGATTGTGTGAATTTTGATGCAAAAAAAATCACACAATCAAATCTAGAAATATTCAACAATTATCAATATGGATTGTGGAAACTTGTTATCTTTAAGAATGTGGGTTTTATTCATTATTTCCTAACACATTATATATTATCATTCATTTCAAGGATATAATTTTTCTTTTTTAGGAAAAATAAAATATTCCTACCTCTTGGATCATTCTTGAGGTGGAAAGAGGTGGATGCAAAATTTAAAATTTCCTCATAACCATAATTGTATCTATATATACACCAATACCTTCCATGGATGTCATCTTGTCATTCCATGTTACATACCTCCATTTTTCATAATGTGAAGACCTATTGATGAGTGCAATAGGTTTATCTACCCATATTCATCCATTTACAGAAAAAAAATATAGTGATAGATAATGTGGTTGAGGGAAAAAGATAAAAAGTTGTAGAATAACTTGAATCTAACAAGGCATATGCATCTTGAAGAGCTTCCTTGATTTGCATAAATGTACTAGGTTGTTCCTTGCTCTAGACATTTGATTCTTCATTCACTTCCTCAATAGGAGAAAGGATAAGGAGGAAAATAAAAATAGTTTTATCTTCTTCATCTTGATATCTATTTTTATGTAGGCATTTGTATTCCCTTTATAGGTTGATCACTTCACATTACATGTCCATCTTGGCATATGGGAATATCAAGTCATATTGACTAAAAAAAGAAACATCAGGTTCCTCCTCTTTATCTACACATTACACTTCAAGTGGCTCAGATTAAATTGATTGTGCATCATCATTTGTATTTACTCCATTAATAATTTCATGTTCACAAGTTGTTGGAACTTCTTTATTTTTCACTACCCACTATTACACTAGATGTTTATTTCTCTTTAGTATATTCTTTGTAGTATTACTTCCCTTTTATTTTATTCTTTGTTCTTTATTTTTCCTTGCTAGTGTACATGGAGTTTTTATTTGATCTAGCAATATTATCATCACATAATGCATTCCTTTGCCTCACCACTAGATGATATTCATTTTAGACTTGCAAAATTATTGCATTTGCATGGGTTATTTTGTCTTCACATGATAGTTTAGAATTATGGGTTAGCTAGATGAGTTGCATTAGATATTCAATACGATGAGTGGGAAAATCAAAGTAATATGCATCAAAACTATGTTCCTTTTGAAAACTTGGATTAGTTGCATCATAGTTATTATATTCATCTTCTCCTTCTATAGAGTCATATCCCAATAGAACATACTAATCATCCTTATCTTCATAGTGCTCAATATAATCTTCCTTTTAAGGAATTTACTCCTTTCTTCTCACTAAGAGGTAATTTTCACTTATAAGTGTGGAAAGTTGATCTTCCTACAATCCAGACTTTGTAGGAAGTTATCTTTTCTATTGTTCAAGGTGATATAGTATTTTTTCTAATCAACTTCTCTTTTATATAACATTTTGGTAGAAGGGGAACATCAACTAGTAGTATGTGTTTCCACACCTTGATGCGTCATGACCATAATTTGTACAATATAAGGCCCATATCCATTAATACTAATAAGAAGCATATAACTTCTTTTTAATTGAGCCTCCTACAATTTAACTCTTTCCATTTTATTTTGTCTCATTTCTGAAGTGATACAACAATTTTTAATGTTTAATTTCAAATTTATATGACATGCTAGGAGAAGTGGGATATTGGAAAGAAAATATGCGTCATATTTTCTATCCTTGTCTCTTCTACCAATAGTTTTATAATTTCTTATTTCATAATCAAACCTATGAATTCTTCTATGTTCTTTGATCGTGCTATCATTTGAATCTTTATAATTATACATGTATTCATATCTTGAGTTAATGTGTGAACTATCTCTACCTGACATTCTTAATTTTGAAATTTGATAGGTAGGTCTTAATGAAACCATTATTTTGAGCTTTCCATAATGCTTGTTGTCTTTGTGTATGAGATGAAATTTCATCTTATTCTTGTTGGTACTTGTATTCTTCTTTCCAACTTTCCATGATATATTAGGAAGACAATTTTGTATCTATCAACTAGACTTTTAAAGTACCAAATAAGAACTTATATCCTTGAATTGCCTTATACACCATTCTATTAGTGTAAGTAGACTATCTACTAACTTACACAATGATTACTCTTCACAATATTACTAGGGTTCTCTAGATATAACCAAATTAATACTTCACCAAAAATGAAAAATTCTTCTTTGATAATGATGCCAAGATATTGGTGTAATTTGGCACATTCTCAACTTACCCAAATGTTTTATTTCCCTACTTCCAAGTTGTTGAGGTCTTCAAGTTATCTCTAATTTCTTCTTCCCTAGAAATAATGCTAACATTTTGGTACACATAATTGTACGTCTTAAATCATTAGATTTGCATCATTCTTTGCGCATCAAGGGTGTCAAACCCAAATAGAAAAACTCTAACTTATTATTAGGTAGGGCAACAATAAACTAATTTACTAATATGGGTGATAACTTCTTTGAATTTAAGCTCATCTAGACCTAGGGGGATTCTCTAGAGGTATTCTAACTAGGATTAGACAAAACTAAAGATAGATCAATAGATAAAATGATAAAATGATGTAATAGTATCTGGTGTATTCCTAGCCCAAAAAAATGTCACTAGGCCAAGGACTAAACTAGTGTTATAACTTCTATTAAGAAGATAAACACACCATTGCATAAAAATAGGATGTGGGTATGCACAACATGATTATCTAAGGATACAAAGCTATTATGGATTGCTACAAATGATTTCCCTAATTATAATGTTGAATCATGAGGTGCATACAAAACTACTTCCTATTCATAATCAATTGACATGAATGATGTTTTTAGTTTAGATACATAGCAGATCATTTATTCCAAGAGTGGTACCGATCCAAGAGTGGTACCTATTCATTAGGTTATAGATTACAAGCACACCAATAAATATAACATTTTGAAAATAGAAGGAATATGAGTTGTGCATAAGAATGTTTAGTAATCTATCCCTAAACTACCAAAATCCACACGTAATAAATATATGACGATTATAAGGCTTTTAGAAATTTCCAAAAAATATAAATGTATGAGAAGGCCCCAATTCTCATGCCCCTTTCCATTATTTCCACTAAAAAATGTAATACCCCTCTCCCAAATTAGCTTTTTTAATAATAAAGTTTACTTAATTATGGGGATTTTTGGAAACTCCCTTTTTTTTCTTCGAGATATATATATTATTAAATACAAATGTTTTATAAATAACTCCACTTTTTTTACTATCTATAGATAAACATTTTAAATAAAAATCTGGTTAAAAATTGACTCTACGAAAATGAAATTTGAAAATGAAAAAAAACTTAAATTTTTTCAAAAAAAATATTATTTTTTATGATATGTAATATAATAACTTAACAAAAATACTACAACAAATACAACTTAAACAAAACATACTTAAAATTTAATGTTGCAAACTCTTTCAAAACAAATGTAACATGTTCATTGTTCTATCGAATAATTTTACTATGTTTTACCCACAAGTGAATAGTTTAAAAAGAAAACACTTAGCAATAATTTTTTGCTTTTCTATCCAAAACAATTTGCACATTTGAAATAATCTTATTCCAAACTTTCCCACTGCATTACAACGAAATATAATGATTTCTGTAGACATTAAAAATTATCCTGATTAACCTCATTCCTCTAAGTTCATATTTCTTTTTATCCATTTAATTAAATAGTTTTGATTATTTAATTATTCTAAACTATTCTCCAATGTTAATTAAATAATTTTGATTCACCACTTTTTAAATAATTATCTTTAATTATTTAGTCTCTATATTTATTCATAATTAAATAAATATTTTTATTTATTTAACTATCCAGGTGGTTGTGAATAAATAAATATAATTAAATAAATGATTTTTATTTATTTATTACACTTACTTGCTTTCTTCAATCTTTCCATCTTTTTTTCTCTTCAGTCAACTCTATCTCAATTTTGGAATCTAAATCTTTCCTAAATCATCAACTTTCCTTCATTTTGGAAACATCTTCTTCATCCACTAGTCAACTCAATCTTCAAAATGGAAACTTTATGTGCACAATTATCTATTAATCAAATCATTTAATTTATAATTATTTCTCCAATCTTCAAAATGGAAATTTCTATTTTGTAGTTGAGTCGACTCTACTGATTTTTCAGTTATCTCATGTCCTTGTCCTCATCTCTTATTTGATTTTTCCTCGAAAAGTCTATAAATAAGATCATCTCTTCATCATTTGGGATCTCACATCTTATGCAAATTAATTTTGTCAAAATCTTTTATCAATCAAATCAATCATCAATCATATTGTTATGTTGCTTCAAGATTTAGCATCCACATCCAAAGATGAAGCAACATCATATAATTTATTTTTGAGGTTTGCAATGGTATCAGTAATTAGAGATTTAAATTTGATTTTTGTATTTATGTTTTCATGTTATTTTATTTTTAATTTCTAATTTCAATGCATACAATTTCATATTCATAATTTCAAGATAACATTTCACATTTACAATTCCCATATAGATGGATACACATGATTACATATGTAGCTTCTATAAGCTTACTGGAAATAGAGATACAAATGGTCTATATGTCCTTCCTCAAATCTTGGTTGCCAACTGCATGAGGGAAAGCATCACTCAAGCACTTTTCCACCAACGACTTATTGGGGTCCCTCGCACATCTACCTAACTAGTAAGATGGCCCTACCTTTCGAAGAAGAGATTGGTTTGGTAACCTCATAATACTAGCCTTCACAGAGCATGGTGTTGTGTCCTACATATCTATAACTTCCATACAATGGATACAACCTATATGTATGACAACCCCTACCTAGTATGCAAACTTGGATCACAGTGAACTAATAATGTAAATAATGGCTACTTACACAACTTTGGCCAAAGTATTCATCACCCAAAATTTAGAGTGGAGGTCACACACTCACCCACCCTTCTAGATTGATTTGGTTTTGACCATTCACACTCTTTACATTCATCCCAAAAAGAAGAAGTTACTTGACTAACTAGGTTACACCCTTTCCCATGGATTATTATAACCCCAGGAATAACTAAGCTAACCACCTATGTCAACCAACATTACCATCTAAAGTACTTCAAGACATAAACATATTCAATATTTTACATTTCATGATACATATGTATGGTAATGACAAACTACGTATAGTTTAAATAGAAACACAATCAGATAAATTCCAACATAGAATAGATAAGAATAGTCCAAAATAAAAAAAAAGGTTTCACCAAAACAAGAATCGACCAAGAAACATGCAAGCTTATCCAAAGCAACTTAATGCGTATTTAAATCAATCCTTTTCAAACAAGGCATCCATAAACAAATAACCTTTTATTCATAAAATAAATAAGGAATAGAAATCAACATGTCTGTATTAAAAGTTTTGGAACTAATATTACTTCCTCCCTAGCTCAATTCCACAATCTTGCATGTTACTTTGTCTAAGTTCAACCCATTTTCAACCTCTAGCCTCTTACCAATATTCTCAACAATTGCAAAATCACAAAATAACTCAGTAACTCTCAAAGCTCTCAAAATACTCTCACATAGAAAATATAGTCGAATAACAATGAGGAAATCTGAATGAAAAGTGTGAAACAAATGGTAGGGATAGCACCTCTATATATACTAAAATTTGAGCATCTTAATGCTATAAACAAGCTAAGAAATATGCAACCTTCCTATTCAAATGCATCGAATTAGCTCAAAATGAGAGAGGTGGCAGGTTGAAATAGTGGTAGTCTGACTTCTTTAGCTAAGAATGAGTCACCCATAACTTGATGACAACAATATTTAAAACTTAGAAAATGCAGTTTATAGGTTTCCTAATTGCAATCTAAGTCGACTATCTTAGCCAACTCATGGTACTTGACTTAGTCTTATTCTTCCTCTTTGCTTATGTGTTGGTTTAAAGCACATAACAGACTTCTAAAATCTTCAAATTTCTTTTAACTTGGCTCCACATTTCGTATTGGCGCACCTGATAGAGCTTTTAAATTTTTACAAAATTTTAACTAGTCCAAAAATTTCCATTAAAATCCTAAGCCTTTTTGCCCATTTAAGCCCATCATGTTACTATCTCTTCATAGAAAATAAGTTATTTTATTCCTTGTCCACTTTATCATACACCTTAAACCTTTATTGCTCCCTTAATATTCATTTTCTATGTCTTTACGCTTTACTGCGACCTCCCACAAAGGGGCATGTGGTATGACGGTGATGGATAAGGCACGGTCAGAAAGAAAGCCTACCGCTATACCACGGTTAGTCAAAATATACACCTCGGTTGCGCGGTAAGCAGTCAATAGTCAGTGGAAGGTAGAGATAGACACGGTGAGTTAATGGTCAACAAGATAGACAACGACTACCGCGATACCGCCATCGATTCACGAGGTGACTAGGGTGACCGCGGTAACGATTAGCAGACAGCGAAGGGGAAGCCACCGCGGTACCGTAGACAATCTCTAAGTAGACCGCGGTGACCACGGTGGACAGTTTGTAAGTGGCGAAGGAAGCGGTTAATGAGGTTACCGCGATACCGCAGGGGGCTCCAATGAAGACCATGGTAGCACAGTAAAATCATTAGCAGTCAGCGACACAAACACCGTGGTATCGTGGAGAGATAAAGGTTAAGCTGTTGTAACACGGTAATAGTGGGAGATGACAGTGAAGGCTGATCACCGTGCAACCGCGAGTAGAAAAGTCAAAGCAGCGGTAGAGCGGTAAATGAAGTAAAGAAATGCACGAAGCGGTAAAGTATTGAATGAAATATTAAAAGGCAGAACTATTGTAAAAAATATTTAATTTGCCGAGAGGCAACATAATTAAATATTTTAAGTCTTTGTGGTAGAATTTCAAATGATTTTACTAGAACAGTGAAGGGTCATGACTCTTCAGATATAATGTATAAATGATTTGAAAAATGAGGGAATAGGAAGGGGTCAGTAATTAGACTATAGGAATGAGATTTTCTCGAGAAGGGACTGGGAATGAAAATAATGTAACAGACCTTCTTGAAATAGGATCAATGGAGATAATTGTTTTTAATTGATGGTTTTCCTTTCTGAGTTCAGTTATTGAGATGTTATGATTTGTATTAATTTTATCTTGGTTCTCTCCAATACAAAGTTTTTTTAATCATTTGAGTTAATGTATCAAGCATAAATTTTGATTCATCAAGGTGCACATTTTCACTTTGTGTGATTTTATTTGCTGGTGTCTCAAGTGAGAATTAAAACCCTTCAAGTAAGTCATAGTGTTTGAGAGATTTCTTTTGGATGATTTAAGTAGAACCAATTTAGAAAACATTCCAGCATAATTTATGCAAGCCATAAATAAATGAAATTATATGCCAATCATAAGATTTTATTTTATAAATTGCCTAACAACTTGAAATTAAACCAGAGAAGGAAAACACATGTCATTTTCTATTTTTTACTTTGTTGCCCAATAGATAGAAGGCATTGATCTGTCATGTCCCAAAGGATAGAATTCATTATAAACAATTTATTCAAATACCTTTCATTTGTGCAGTAGGAGTAGGAGTAGGTGTAGTAATTTTATTTGTCCACTACCCTTTGCCATTGTGGATAGATTGATCAACCAAGAAACATATTTCAATCTGCATTGTTCATTTAGGTACACCCGCCTTGGTCTAGCATAACCTAAAGAGAAGAAGGTACAATTGCATCAATTGGCCTTGTACATTGGCCAAAAGTGTAGTAAGAGCTTGGAAAACTCTTCTAATTAAAACCTGCATTTTTGAGACCCAACAGGTTCCATGAAAATTTTATCAAATTTTTACCCTTCTACTTAGGGGTCTTGTGTAGGGTTTTGGGGTTTTTCCACCCTTGTTTAGAATTTTTATCTACCAAACTATTTATGTTATATTTTCATGTTGACCCACTGTACTAGGTCACCGGTTGTCTTAGTTACGAATTATGGCATCACTCCCATTGCTATACCGACCTCGTTGCCTAGGCCCACTGGTCATTGGGTATTTGAATTTTTTTTTTTAATTTTTTTTAAAGACTTATGTTCAAGTCTTTAATGTCTTAAAGGGTCGATGCCCGCCACCTGGCCCATGGCCCCTTTTCTTATGAACAACTACAAGCACGTGCTAAAATCCAAGACGTTGGATTTGATCCATGAAATCCTGGCCCTTGCGTGCAATATCAAAACAATGCATTATGGATGGGCCACGCGGTGTGTGTGATTATGCCATGTGTCTTTCGTATCGTGTGGGACCCATTTCCCACTATCAGCTTGATCTCTCATGCTAGAGGATCTACAGTCGTGATGCACCGATGGGACTTGATCTGAGCCATAACATGCATGTAGCGCAAAATATTTAATGGCTTCACCTAATGCCTTGTGCGGCTTGCACGATGTCACCATGTGGACTCGACTAGTGGCATAGGGAGGCTTGATGGGGCCCACAGGTGTTACACATGTTTTCCGACAGGGAGAGTTGTCATTGGTCGATGTGCCTACCATGAAACAACATGGATTTTTCAAAGTATTTTGACTCAATTTGAGTCATTCAACAAGCCAACATGTTGGCACATCGACAGTTTACTTTCAAAATTCAATATCAGCCATGTGATGGTCGTTTGAGCTCTGTGAGCGACAAGAATTAATGGCACAAGCTCTTCTGAGGATATGAGTCTGATCTCCATGCGTGTGAAAGGCTATTCTCCTGATAATCATGATGGATAGTACACCAATTTCCATGTACTTGGGAATTAAGGGTGGTGATGCCGACTCTAGCGAATAATCACTTGTTTGCTCATGCTTCAATTGGAGCATTGATGATCGTTGCATCAATTTTCTTGATAAATATAGATGATGTTTATGTTATGTTCACCATAGCAATTAAGCTTCTAGATTGCTTTGTGTTTAAGTGATTACTTTTGTGGAGGTTTGAATACTGGTGCAAGATGAGTAAGTATACTGCTTCTCCATTGACTTTGTGCAAGTCAACAAGGGGCAACACTCAAAAATTAGGTGGCAATTCTCCATCTGATGATTTAGATAGTCTTCAAGGCTCTCTTAGCACGAAGATTGAAAAAATGAAGCCCGCCCCTAGGGTCATCAGGTGTAGCTCTCAACTCAAAAGCCAGGTTGCAAAAGCAGAGGTGGCGACATTAGGCAAAGGTGGATAATCTATAAAGTGAGGAAGGGGTTCAAGGGCCAAGCTGAGATATGGTCATGGTTCTTTGGGTTGACATAACTCACCCATTGATATCTCTGGTAGTTTTGATGGTGGTGACTTAGAGACTAATTCTAATTATGGCTATTTCCTCACTACTTTGACTTAAATGGTCGGTGTTAATGAGGAGGTCCTCGCAATTTCTCCAATTACCGTGGTGACACTGTGTGATGGTTCTAGTTCTGGTGTTAAGAAGCATGCTAATGAGGATGAGGTGGTGGTTTTGCCTCCTACTAAGGTGAAAATGAGGAGCGATCGTCTGTATCGTGGTCGTGGTGCTACTTCAAGCTTTGGGAGATGGTGTGTTTTTCCGTGCTTTTCAATTTTGTTGTGATGATGGTGTTGTTGCTTTTGGGTTTCAACGTGGACATTAACGATAAGGCCTTAATGGAAAATTTTGTTGTGAAGCAATGGTGACACCGACAGGTTATGAGGATTGTAACTATTTTGATTCCCTTATGTGGTAAAATGATTGCATCCAACTGTTAGGGAATTTCCAAATGCAGATGAAATTCATTTTTGAAATGAAAATTTGAATGAAATGTAATTGTAAATGGGCCCAAAGCTGGTTGCTCTTGTGTGTTATAAAAGAGATTCAAGGCTCATTGCAGGAGGTTGGATTTTTGAGTCCAGTAAGGTTTTGGGAGGGCAAAGCACACTCATAGAATGTATAATTCTTCATGAATTTTCCATTACTTTATCTTGGGTAGGGTATATGTATGAAGCACTCTTAAATGGTCTTATGTAATTACTGATATCAAAAGAAATCTAAAAAAATTTAAAGTATGTGTTCTCCTGTGCGTTGTTGCGATGGATTGTGAGTGAAATTAACAAGTGTAATTTCATTTCTCTTTCAAAGGTTTGTTTGAAATGTATGATTCTTTTGTTTGCTTCAGCTCAATGAGCTAATTAAATGCTTAAGGAAGAGTTGTAAATTTTTCGTAATGAGTTAAGGATTTTGATAAGTAACTATGCTTTAAATATAGTGATGTTCCTCTAATGTAATGCATTGTAGAAACGTTCACCCACCAGGTTGAAGTGTTGCATATGATCGAATATTTCATGCTTGAATCCTGCTCAATTTGATGAGGCACTAGCTTGTTCATTTAGGATTCTCATAGTTTATTAACATCAAAGAATACCCAGTCGTAGATTCAAAGTTAGAACAATACTTATTTCATATTTCATTCATGATGAGATGAAAATCTCGAAGCTACCAAATGTTCCTAGCAACTTAGGGTTATTTGTTTAAGGTTGGTCGAGCCTTTGATAAATCACATCTAATTGCATTCAAGTAGGGACAAATCCATGTATGAAGTGTTCTTAAGACAAATGAAAATTATAGGAACACCCTCCTTGGTCCCACAAAGCCTAAAGAGTAGGAGAAAAGACCTCAGGACCCTTGCTCGTTGTGTTCCCTTCCTAGCCCTAAATGTTCTCAAGCATAAGGCATGACACTCCTCTAGAGATATTTGGGCCTAGCAAGAAAAAACACCAACAAAAATGTTGACTCTACTGGGGAGAACTTCTGAGAAATTTAAATAAAAAGGAATCCCAGGCGCAAAAGGTGGTATCACATAGTCAAGTGTTTGGTGAATCTAAACTCTGAGTTTAGATGTTGGAATGTTTTAAACTTGGAAGAGGTGTTGTTGCAACATTCTATTAAAGGATCTATTAGTGACTCCACTCGTGAAGAAGACCCAAAATGTGATTTACTCTTACATGGACTTCATGCTGCTTGAAGTTTTTTTTGCTCTGTAAAAGAGGTGGCGACTCTGTTTCAAGAACCATTGGATTGTGAAAAGACTTCTAGATTTGTGGAATTTGTAATCAAGAAGAAGCATTAACAACTGCTACAAAGTTTCCAGTTATTCTCATAAATCTAAATAGAGCATAAGTTTGTTTGCAAGGATCTTATGAGAAATTCTCAAAGCTTGAGATGATAAATGGTTCCCTATTTGATGAAATTGCATTAAGACAGGGAATAATAGTAGTTCTTCACATACTTCTAAGTGTGATGTGCTAAGTAAGTGAAATTTTCCCTTGAATAATTTCTCTAAGAAGTATCTGTTATCACCTGGAATATGCACCCTGCTGAATCTTGAATCCAGCTATCCTGTGAAACATGGGATGACCTCTCGAGTTGAGGGACTCGTGAAACTCGAGGTCAACCTCCGATTATGGGGCGGCTTCCCCTTGGTAAATCACCTTAAAAACTAACTCTAACTAAAGAACCTTATTGGGAAAAGAGAGGAGAAAGATTTGATAATTTGAAACTAAAACAAAAAATGGAGGTGATACACCAAATATAGTAGATTTCTACTTCGTTTTAGCAACACAACCTATGAATCTCAATCTAAAGCTTCACACAGTAATTTGCAACAATAATTCAGAGGTAAAGTTAGAACAACAACAATCAAGGAGTCATAGGACTCACAATAATACCTGCTTTTCTTTCATACACAGAGAAAATTGAAACAAATAGAGGCAAAATGTTGATCTTTGAATCACTGAAGGCTGCTACAATGACTGTTTTCTAGAAAAACAACAAAATATTACATCACAAGCATACAATCAACCATTATTTCAAAGTGAAATAAGGTTGAAGATGCAATCAATGAAGAAGATTACAGAAATAGAGACCTAATTATGATTGAAAAAATCAAAGGACTGAATGTCACTTTGTCACAATAAACTTTTCCAATGCTTTTCAACAAACATAGGCCTCTTATTTATAGATTTTGAGAGCCTAAAATCAAAAATTCATGTTGATTCAGGATATTTTGTTAGATTTTAATGATCAGATATAATGCACAAAAATTTAATTCAAAATCAAACAATGACAGCCAATACCCTAGGAAAACCCTCCAACTCGAGGGAGAAAAACCCAGCCAATATATCTCTTATATATTGATTCAAATAAGAGCAGAAGTTTGCTTACAACTTCGTGCACAATACAATGCCGTTTAGATACAATGAACAACACCTTCCTAGATGCGAATATACAAACAATATGTTTCACCTTGAATTGACCTACTACTACAAAATATGATCTGCTGCTACAGGTTGATCTACTACTCCAAAAAATGTGAATTATGCTGAATGAACTTGATGATGAAATGAATGATAATCTCCTTGTATTTATACACAAGAGAAGGAAAGATCATGTCTCTTCATGAAGGAGGTCGGCCCAGCAAGAGAAGTGTCTTTTCATATCAAAAAGGTTGGCCTCAATAAGAAACCATGATTTTCCATAAAAGCGATTTTAATTAATTATTAAATATCACAAGAGACGTAAGGTAAATGAGGCGCCTCCTCATTTCAATTATCTTACAATAAATTAAAATAGCCAAAAGGCTATATTCGAATTTATTACACAATTGAACTTGGAAGTATTTCTTCCGATGCTGACATTAGCACTCCCTCTCAGCTAGGGAGGAATACTTCCAACTGTACAAGACATATCACCTCATCGTGATGTCTATCAACATGGCTACATCCATGTGAGAAAAGAGCTTATCACCTCATCATGAAAGCATATCACCTCATCGTGATATCAACCATCATGGCTACCTCCATAGATGGTATGTACAAGTGCTCATCATTCAATGTGATGTTGTCACCTCACTGTGATGTTCACCATGGCTCTCCCAGAGGGTGAAACACAAGTACGAGTGAATCATCACGGACTCCCTCACGTGATGTTGTCATGGAGTCACACACATGACATCCACCATGGCTCTCCCAGAGGGTGGAAACAAGAGCTTTCACCTCAAATCTCAAAGAGAAATGCATAATCAAGGGCTTGCATCTCAAATCTCTCTCAATAGAGAATGCATTAAAAGAGGATCACTAATACTGAGACTCCTCAGCTAGGGCTTGATTCTCCACCATACCAAGCTTATCTTGAAAGTACACAAACTTTATCCTAGAGAGAGGCTTGGTGAGAATGGTTGTCGTCTGCTCATTAGGGCTGATGTACCTCAATCGAATTGCTTTCCTCAATACCATATCTCTGATATAATGCTATTTGATCTCAACATGTTTAGTTTTGTCATGAAACACAGGATTGACAGAAAGCTTCACACAGCTTTGGTTATCACAATGAATGATAGTAGGCTCCATTGAGTGTCCAAACAATCCTGCAAGGAGCTTTTGAAGCCACACTGCTTCTCGAGCTGCCACACAAGTTGCAATATACTCGGCCTCTGTTGTACTCAATGCCACTAAAGACTGCTTCCTATTGCACCAAGATAACATAGCAAATGCCAAACTGAAGCAACATCCAGAGGTACTCTTCCGATCAGTAACACACCCTGCCCAATCAAAATCAGTAAAACCATGCAGCTTCAAATCCACACCTGAAGAATATCTCAACCCATATCCAACTGTGCCATGCAAGTATCTCAAGATATGTTTTGTTGCAACAAGATGTATCTGCCTTGGTTCACACATGAACTGATTAAGTGCACTCACCGCATAGCAAATATCCGATCTAGTGTTGACTAGATACATTAATGAACCAATCAACTGCCTATACATCATGGGATCCACCAGATCTAAGCTAGTTGCAACCTCCTTCAACTTATGTAAGTTGGTCTCCATAGGCGTAGACATGGGTTTGCAATCAATCATACCAAAGCTCTTTAGAATTTCAATGGTATACTTCCCTTGACTTAGAATCATCTCATCTGACTTTTGCCAAACTTCTAAGCCAAGAAAGTAATGCATGAGACCAATATTCTTCATCTCAAATTCAGAAGCTAACTCCTTGCATTTGAGAATGAGGTGTTCTTCTCCAATGATAATCAGATCATCAACATACAAAACCAAAATCAATGTTTCACCATTAATTACCTTGAAGTAGAGGTTTGAATCTGCATCATTCTTTGAGAAACCCTGACTTAACAGGTAATGATCAATCCTTTCGTACCAAGCATGAGGAGCCTGCTTAAGACCATACAAGGCCTTCTTCAACCTGCAAACATGAGACTCCTTCCCATATACTTCAAATCCATCAGGTTGCTCAATATAAACCTCTTCCTCTATTACACCATTCAGAAAGGCAATCTTCACATCCATTTGGTGAATCTTCCATCCTCTAGATACAACAATAGCAATGATGGTCCTAACAGAAGTATAACAAGCCACTAGAGCAAAGGTTTCTTCATAGTCAACTCCCTCTTTTTGTGAAAACCCTCTAGCCACGAATCTAGCCTTGTAATTCTCAATGCTCCCATCAACCGCATGCTTGATCTTGAAGAGCCATTTAGAAGATACCACAAATTTGCCTTCAGATCTAGGAACGATGTCCCAAACATCATTCTTAAGTATGGACTGATACTCTTCAGTCATAGCATCTTTCCAAACCTGTTGACTAGAAGCTTCCTCAACACTGGAAGGCTTTGACTCAATAATCTGACTCATCAAGGCTACATAGCTAGAGAACTTATTAGGTCTCTTGCTTTCTCTGAAAGTTCCTCTTGGGGTTGCAAAACTTTCTACCTCCTGCATTATTTTCCTGGCCCAAAGAGGTCTTTTCCTTCCAATCACAATATCTATAGGCCCATCAATAGGTTCCAAGGGCTCGACTGGATCATCATCTTCTTTAGTTTCTGGAGCCTCCCTCTGATTTTCAGAAACATGGTCAACTTCCATATCCTGAGGAGGCTCTTCATCATCGATCTCCATATAAGTGCCCTTGGATCTTCTGAATGCAACATCCTCCTCAAATGTGACATCTCTACTGATCTCAATTGTCTTTTGACCCGGAATGTAGATTTTGTAGGCTTTTGATGTCTCACTATAGCCTACCAAAATTCCCTTCTTGCCAGAAGGCTCCAACTTTGTCCTCTTTTCCTTTGGTACATGAACATACACTGGACATCCAAAGATCCTTAAATGAATTATTTCAGGCTTCACCCCTGAGAATGCTTCTTCAAGAGTTATATTCTCCAAGATCCTGTGAGGACTTCCATTCTGAACATAGACAGTTGTCCTGGATGCTTTAGCCCAAAGGGAGGTTTGCAGGGCTTGGTCATGAATCATGGCTTTGACTGCTTCCACAATGGATTTGTTCTTTCTTTCAACATCACCATTATATTGAGGATTATAAGGAACGTTGAACTCCCTCTTAATCCTTGCTTCAATGCAAAAGTTATAGAAGATAATAGAAGTGTACTCTCCTCCGTTATCAGATCTCAAGACTTTGATCCTCTTTCAGGACAAATTCTCCACCTAAGCTTTGATTTCTTTGAATCTCTCTAATACCTCCTCAAATTCTTTAGATTTCAAGAAATAAATGCAAATCTTTCTAGAGTAGTCATCAATAAAAATAATGTAATACAAAAAACCACTCGAAGATGCAACATACATTGGACCACATAAATCAAAATGAATGAGATCAAGAATACATTTGGATTTACTTCCACTACTATGAAATGGACCTTTTGTATTCTTACCTAAGGCGCAACCTTTGCAAGTACCTTCATGCTCTTGGTTGAATTTTGGAAGACCAGTGACCATCTTCTCCATGATAGGTAGAGCTCGAAAGTGAAGGTGAGCCAATCTTCGATGCCAAAGATCACACAAACTTGAAGAATCATGCACTAGAGCCTGAAGGGGACGAGTGCATAGCCTGTAGAGACACCCATGTCTAACCCCAATCACCCGAGCAATCTTGATGTTGGAGTTCTTAGCCCATATAAGAACTTTACCTTCTGAAAATGCAACTTGGTAACCCTTGTCTTCCAAGGCTGAGATGGAAACAAGGTTTCTCTTGATGCTTGGAACAAATAGCAGATCATCCAATTGCAAGCAAGCGTCGGAATCCAAGTGAAGAGATGAGGTCCCAACTCCTTTCACAAAGTAGCTAGCATCATCTCCAATAATGACTTGCTCGCTAGAATATTTCTTCACCAAATCAAATAGATGCTCCCTAAATCCGGTGATGTGGCGAGAGACACCACTATCAATCAGCCAAGTATTGGTGTCGGTAGTTACATTGCTTGACAAGGCTGAATAAAATAGGTATTCACTTGAATCCTTTTGCAGAGAGACTTCATCAAAATTTGCAATGACAACTTGCCTAGGCCTGGTAGGACATTCCTTTGCAAAGTGGCCAAACTTGTCACATCAAAAACATTGGACCTTGGAGAGGTCCCTCTTCTTCTTGAATGCAGGAGCACCATCCGCTTCTCTATCTCTATTCCTCTTAAAATATCCTTTCTTTCCACCTTTTCCTTTCTTCTTGAGGGATTGAGTGGCAAGAACATGTATGTCTTCATTAGTTGAACTTTGACCAATACCTCTTGCAACCAACCTAGACTCTTCTTGAATGCAATCTGCCCTCAAACGATCAAACTTGGGAAATTTAGATTTTGCACTAATTCCTTGAATGTAAGACTTCCAAGATGAAGGAAGACTATTTAGAGCCAACATGGTCAAGTCCTTGCTATCTGTTATACCCAAAATGAAATTTTTGGCATTCTGCTTAAATTGAGCTAAACAACGTAAAAATGCCATCTAAAGTATGTTTTAGGTCAAACCAAATATGAAATCCTTGTGGGTTTCTGTCAAGGAACCTATGGTTAAAATTTTGAAAAAACGAAAATTAGGGTTTTACACCCCTATTTTTATGGAAACCCTAAAAATAGGACCTTCCCGGAAATGATTGAAAATAATTCTGATAGGCTTAATTGCCTTCACGATCACACTGATCAAGTCAGAATTATCAAAAAATATGTTTTACTCTGGTGGGTCTATTTCTATTTTTCAGGAACAAAGTTAGGAGCTCCGCAGCCATTAATGGCAGATTGGCCAGTACCAGGTGCTGAAAGCTAAACCTCAAAAGCTTCAACGAAGAAACCATGGCGGAAAAAGATAAAAATGATGACGTTCAACGAAGGAGATTCTCAAAACGGAAAAAGCCAAAATTTGGCTAAGTCTGGAAGGTGCACGTTTTGTCTACCAAGGCAAAACATAGTCTACAGTGGTTAAAAGCGCCCCTCTTGAAGAAAGGCGCCCTTGAACCTTAGAGGGCAAATCAAAACATCTGGCAGTGTCAAAACAGTCATCCTCTTCACTTTCATACTAGCTCGACAACGAAACAATCAGCAAGATTATCTGATTCAGCAATCATTGACCGACCGTCAGCAAAGTATGGAGGATCCATTGACGACAGAAGTGCCAAATCTGAAAGCTTCAAGGTAAAAGCGCCCTTGCTGGCCAGGGGCGCCCCTCAGTTGCAGACATCAGATGAATCCAAGAGTTGTAGCTTTATACATGATATCTTTCCAGCTTCCTCCCGGCTACGTGATCAATCTAACAGCAAGTCCACAAGACACACCAGACGATCACGAGATGAGGTCAAGCAGAAAAAGCCAAATTTGAAAAACTGGAAAGATAAGCCAAAAAATGGCTAAGGCATGGCTAAAAGCGCTCCTCTCAAGGAAAGGCGCCCTTTCCTAAAGGTGTCCAGATTCAGCCGGAATCTTCACTGCCTCCCAGGATGACCTTCTCAGCTATGACCTATCTCGTCAGCGAGACTATCAGCAAGAACTTCCGACAAATCAATCGACTGATGAAGAAGGTCAAAGGCTGGCAGTCTACAACCAAGATAAAACTAGGCAAAAGCTAAAAGCGCCCCTGCTGGCCAGGGGCGCCCTTTAGTTTGGAGGCCCAAAACTTGCCAGCTGCCACTGCAAAGTCAGGCATCGTGAACAAGACTGAACCAGCTACCCGACGCATCATCAAGCAGAATCATCTGATTCATCAAACATCGGGAACGTCAGATCAAAGCAAAGAGGGTCTGAAAAGGTCAAAACGAAGAACGAGTCAGTGAAAATTGAGTAAGGCATTGTCAAAAGCGCCCCTTTCAAGAAAAGGCGCCCTTCTTTCTGGAGACCTAAACTCAGTTTTCTGAGCTAACCTCTCCCAGGCATATCTAATCACATTGATCCTGCCTCAACAACAGAACTGTCAGATACTGCTCGAGATCAACTGAGCAACCTGAATCGAAGATCAAACAGGAGCACTTCAGCTTGCAAAATAGGCAAAAAGATCAAACTCAAGGTTGGACGCCTAAAGGAAAGTCAAACAGAAATGTTGACTTGAGTTAGCAAATTTGGAGCCAAAAGAGAGAAAAACACTCCACAATCAGTGGAAATCATCTTTTAGAACTCCAAATCAGGACTGAATGATGAGTTATCTTCCATACTTTGTGGATCTTAACCCTAATTGCTTTATATTCATGCTAGGTGTCCCTTTTCCTCATTATTCTTTTTTGCAGGTTGAAGGATAAAACATCAAGTAGCTCCCAAGAACAAGTTTTCAAGATCTGGCAGGGGTTTTGAACGGATCTTCAATATTTTTGAAGATAATTGGCAGTAAAAGCATTCTTCTCCCAAGATTGCTTCCAGAGACAGATTATTGCAAAGTGGCAGTTTATAACTTCCAATCCATCTTCTGTCTACTTCCTCTACTTCTGTCTATATTTCTTTTGCATGTCACAGAAAACGACAGATTATCACAGATCTAACCAACTGGCTATGATCAGCACAACTTTTTCAACAAAACCCACATGGTAGATTTTTTCAGAAAAAGTAGCCCTGCTGCCCCTATTTTTTAGGGTTTCCAGAAAAAGTCATAATATTGAAAAACGGACAAACTGGGTTTGTTTGGCTTTGAAGCACGAACAAAACCCATGTGTTAGATTTTTTCGTGAAAAATCACTTTCTGGTGCCCTTGCTGCCTCTGCCACCGAAGGGCTCTTGCATGTCAAAGAAAAACTCGCTTTTTCGAATTTCTGACGATCTGGGTCTGTTTAGAAAATCATTCTTAACAAAACCCATGTCTCAGATTTTTTCGTAAAAACTACCCCCGGCGAGGCTATTTTTAGCAGTTCCAGAAAAGTGTCAGAACAGGGTCAAGTGCCCAGTCAATATTCAAGGTTTTCAGAATGCAGTACTCTCAAGTACAATACAAGACCAAAACGGTCTTATACCATGATTACCTGAAAACGACTGATACAGACTTATGGCAGAAAAATCCAGAGGTCAGTTCTGAAGACTTGGAGGGCATGAATCAAACCACATTGCAGAACATCGAAGAATCCGGTTTGTTTCAAGCAGCATCTATTCCAATCACCTTACAAAGCATCGAGCTTGTAATTGCTTGCACTAAGCATTACAACCCAACTACAAGAGAGATCCTGTCAGTTGACGGGAGGGTGATTTGCAGCTTGAAGCCAGTAGACATAGAGACTTGTTTTGCAATCCCACCATGCCCTACTAAGAAGGTCATATCAGTGACAGAATGCGAAAAGGCATTCGAGGCTTCAAAAGACAAGTGTTCGCTTATAATGGCTGAACATTGGCTGAAAACAAAGAGGAACAGTTTGCCCAGAGTAGTTGGTAGAGGAGAATTCAAAGACGAGTACGGAGTGCTAATCACCCTACTCAGCAGAGTCACTGGACAAGAGGAGGGAAAATCCTTCCAGCCGTGGATGTTCTACATTATTGGCAAGATAATCAGCAGAAAAGAACGTTACGACTGGGCCTCCCTGATCAGTGACACACTCCACCAACAATTCACCGGGTTTCTAGAAGAGCACCGTTTCCACATGTGTTCATACCTGGTCTACCTGATAGCCTTCCAAGGCGATTTCAGAACATTAAACACTGTGGGAACCCTGGGTGTGCAAAAGGTACAAGAATACTTTCCTCGCTTGGAGTTCACTCTAGCGGAAAGACATTTCAAAAGAATAAATGACCTTTTTACTATGCACACCGTGCACGAGCTAGACCATGAGATGCACGTGCGTATTTCACCAGCAGCTAAGGCAGCAATGGTGGACTGGGCGGATTGGTTCATACAATTCCCCACTTTCACCTACATACGCGTGTATGGCTATAATGGCCACCCCGCCATGATGCCACGTTACCCCTCAGATAGGGTAGTGTTCATGGAATTCCTGAGGCAATTGGCCGATGTTCACTCTTACCTTCGCGTAAAGAAAAAGGCTGCAGTGAACTTTCCTCTTCAGATGGGACTCTACAGATGCAGAACAGCAGCTGATGCAAGGTTGATAAGCCAAGAAATAGTGAGATTTAATCTCAAGTACCTCATCGACAGGGGGCCATCCTATGACCCCAGAGGCATCTTCGCAGCTCACCTTGAGCAAAGATCATCACATGAACCTTTCATGGAAGATTTTGGGTCAACTGCGAAGATGAGTTCGAAGTGAGAAGAAGGAACCATAGCAGATTCAAGCTCTCACAGATTGCAGAATTCATGTCAGAAGACATCGAGGGCTTATCTGAAGACGAAGGAGAAGTTATTCTTTCTTCCTTCTTCATGGGTCTAGTGGATTCACAACCACTCGGCAAGGTAGACTGGTACGCGAAAGAGAGTACGTCTATTGAGGAAAGAACGGGTAGAGTAGTTCGACACAGTCAACTCTACCTGGACAGTAAAAGGACAAGGAAGGTAGTACTTCCCCGATCAGAGCCGCCAGCGGTTCAGTCTACACTACCTTCCACGTCTAGGAGGAAACCCAGACAGAAGAAGATGAGCTTTCCTCCAGAAGGAATGCGGATGTCAGGAAGCACATGGGGGAGAAAAGGAATTGCCAGCACAAGCCGGCAAGAGGTACAGGTGGAGACAGCCACCAATTTGCCTGAGACAGTTGAGACCGCTGCAACTACACAAGAACCAGTGATTGAAATAATCGCTGTAGAGGCGGAAACCATTGTAGAAGAAGTTGTAGCAGAAGCGGTGCCAGTGATAGAAACAGAGCCACCAGCTTCACCACCATCACAGAGGTCACAAAGTCCTATTGATTTGGACTCGCCACCACGAGACATTGCCACGGCACAGTCTCGTTCTTCTAGCATTCAGGGGACCTATGTTCCTCCT
The DNA here is from genome assembly GCA_007115665.2 of Sequoiadendron giganteum. Lineage (NCBI taxonomy): Eukaryota > Viridiplantae > Streptophyta > Pinopsida > Cupressales > Cupressaceae > Sequoiadendron > Sequoiadendron giganteum. Next base: position 463,887,225 of record CM021100.1, read on the forward strand.
CCCAGCGATGCTAGCCGAGATTCTATCTGGCTGGAAAGCTCGCTTGGGAGAAAGAGGGAGAGGCCTTCATATCAGCTTGACTTCTCTGAATTCCATCATGTCCCACAAGACATGCCGGTAAAGAAGTTGAAGAAGCAGACACATGTAGAAAAGAATGCAGAGAACGAGGTCATCATAGAGACTGCTGCCCCACCTGAAGACAAAGATATACATAATGTGAGGGTTGAGGATTTCACGCTTTCAAAGGTGAACCTTGGAAAGACCACTCGACAGGTGGAGGCAGACCTTCTTGGAATTGCCTCGGCGAGTGTCAAAGAAAGGATGACAAAAGATGGACAAGACAAAGCAGCCTTGAAGGCTGAAATCCGTCAGCTAAAGTTGTACATTTCTAGTTTGATACATGACACTCCAAACTCCTCGGCTTTGCCTCAAGGACTGTTGGATCTCCCAGCTGAAAGAAACCATCATCAGTTGATTACATACGGTAAACACTTGAGACGTCAAGTGGATGAGTTTGTTGTCAAAGGGCGGTGTGTGTTGACAGAAGCATATCAGCTGAGAGACAGAGCACATGGACTTCGATCAGAAATCCAGAAGTCAGATATAAAGGCAGCTCAAGAGAGGCCGAGAGAGGAGGCGACAGTTGCTGATTTGCAACAAGCATATGAATCAGTTACGACCACAGAAAATAAACACCATCTCTTTGAGTGGAAAGAACAGGTGGCATACAAGGTGAGAGCCTATGATGCCAACTCTGTGGAGCTGATTGACTATAGACGCTTCGTCGCCAATATTATCAACTTCGCAAGAACGTTGGTAATATCCTTCCCGGAGTTAGAATATCAGCGGGAAGGAGGAGAATATGTGGAACTTGAAACCGTGCAGACACGATTCCAGGATGTCATCCGATCTTCATTCCTTGAAGATCCCAATGGCTGCAAATTAGCCAAAATTGCAGCCATGTCTGTCCAGTTAGATGAAGCAGCTGCCCAATGCATAACCTATCATCAGCAGCTTACGACGGGTGAAGAAATGCTTAGACGCCACATAGTCATCTTGAAGAGCATTAATTGCCCGGAGGCCGAAGAGGTCAATGACTGGATAGAGACTTTGTTGACCAGTGGTGAAGAGGTGTAAAGCACCAAGGGAGGACGTCCTACCCTCCAAATAGCATTAATGATGACTGAAGTCAACTTGATGCCTCTTTCCAAGTTGACTCCAGATCTCCACAGATCATGCATGTCAGATCCCACTAATCTAGGATGTCTATTTGACTCCCACGATTTGTGGATCTCAGATCTCCTCAAAAGGTGGATGTCTATTTGGAGACACATTTGTAACATAAGTTCACTTTTAGTTAGGTGTCAGTCAACTGAGGTAGACTTCCAGTTTGACTTTTGTTTAGTTTCAGTTAACTGAAGTAGATTTCCAGTTAACTGTTTGCTCACCTACATTTAGACATAGAATAATATCTTGCTGATTGGCAAGAACTGTTTGTTAACTCAAGGAGATTTTAGGGTTGCCTACTCCTTTGAGTTCCTATAAATAAGAGCCTTAGGTTCTTTATTTGTTTAACCTTTATTTGCTAGCAAAATTGCTGCGCCACTGTTGCCAGAGTTCGCTTGTTTATATCTGTTCACTCTTGGATGAGAGTTCGTTGGTTGATCGCAATTGTGCATGATTTCGTGCCTTTGCTGTCCCGACCTTTGTAATTCTTTGAAGAATCTTAAAGAAATAAATCAGATGGTGCAAGCTTGATTGATCTAATTATTTGAGTTATTCAAAGTCTTGTTTTTAAATAGTGCATTGTTTCAATCTCCTCCTTGGACAGGTGTCGTCGCCTCCTTGGATATTTTGTCATCAATCATTATCGTTTGATGTTGTTTAATGATCTTTCTTGCAGCCTAGACTTTGGACAGGTGTCGTCACCTCCTCGGGAATCCTGTTAGAAAGGCCATCGTTCCTTGTTGTTTCCAGTGAGCTGCTTCCAAGCCTATACCTCGGATAGGGGTTCCTCCTCCTTGGCAAGTCTCAGATCCAGTTTACCGTAACGAGTGTTTGCTTGTATCGAGCCCTATCTTGGTATATATCCGAAGGTTCAGAGCCTCGGCCATATTCCATTGAGACGGAGGATTCAAGTGATCCAACCATACCATTTCGCTCCTATGCCCTCATGCTCTGTTTTTCTTGAGGAGGTAGGATAGTTTAGAAGCTTAGTTAGTCGTAGTTAAGATCTGCGGAAACCAGAGAAAAAGCTTAGCTACGGCGCATTGGTTTATGCACCCTTGTGTCCTGCCGCTGAGTAAAAAAGATAGGAAATCTTAGTACACCCCTTTTTTACAGTATAAAATCAGCAAAGAGAGATCTTCCTCTCTATAATCCGAAGAGCATGTACTAACACACTTGCAATAGCTGTCCATAAGCACTCCAGAGGTGCTAATTGAAACGGCCAACACTATCAACAATATGTCCAATAGAAGAGAGGTGATCTCTTAACTCATTTATTCTCATGAAGTAAGCAATAACTGATTCTCCTTTTGCCATCTTCAAATGACGGAGTTCTTGCTTTAGTGCAAGAGCTCGGCTTGTGTTATTGATTTCGTACATCTCCTCCAAAGTTTTGAACATCTCTCTTGCAGTCTTTAACTTGGAGACAATAGGAACAATATGATCCTTTACGGCTAACATCTTCTTTGCCTTAATATCTTTCTTCTTCCATTGAACCTTTTCTTCCTCATCTATAGGCTCGAGAGTTGTACTCTCCACAAACTCTGCCAATTTGCTTTCCTCCAAAGTGAGCATGATCCTGAATCTCCACGAAGTGAAATATGATGCTCCTTCAAGCCTATCCTCAATCTTAAGACCATTCACCATCTTGACGGAGAGATAGAGGTAAACAAAGATGAGAAAGAAAATAGTTAGTATCACTGTAATGCACAAATCTGATCAAGATCTTCTTCAAACCCGCTCTAATACCATGTTAGATTTTAATGATCAGATATAATGCACAAAAATTTAATTCAAAATCAAACAATGACAGCCAATACCCTAGGAAAACCCTCCAACTCGAGGGAGAAAAACCCAGCCAATATATCTCTTATATATTGATTCAAATAAGAGCAGAAGTTTGCTTACAACTTAGGCACAATACAATGCCGTTTAGATACAATGAACAACACCTCTCCTAGATGCGAATATACAAACAATATGTTTCACCTTGAATTGACCTACTACTACAAAATATGATCTGCTGCTACAGGTTGATCTACTACTCCAAAAAATGTGAATTATGCTGAATGAACTTGATGATGAAATGAATGATAATCTCCTTGTATTTATACACAAGAGAAGGAAAGATCATGTCTCTTCATGAAGGAGGTCGGCCCAGCAAGATAAGTGTCTTTTCATATCAAAAAGGTCGGCCTCAATAAGAAATCGCGATTTTCCATAAAAGCGATTTTAATTAATAACTAAATATTAATTATTAAATATCACAAGAGATGTAAGGTAAATGAGGCACCTCCTCATTTCAATTATCTTACAATAAATTAGAATAGCCAAAAGGCTATTTTCGAATTTATTACACAATCGAACCTGGAAGTATTTCTTCCGACGCTGACATTAACATATTTTTCCTGTAAGTTGTCATCCTTATCCTTTGTGAATAAGATTTACCTTTTTTCTTTATGAGTTGTCAATCTTATCCTCCATGGATAAGATATTTGTGAATAAGATTTACCTTTTTTCTTTATGAGTTGTCATCCTTATCCTTTGTAGATAAGAAATTTGTAATCCTTATCCTTTGTGGACAAGATATTTTGCATTCCTTATCCTCTATGGATAAGATATTTTGCAATCCTTATCCTTTGACATTGACTTTCTTGAAGTTAGTTGTTACATCCCTTTTCTCTTGAACAAGATTGTGACAATGATAGTACGGTCGTTATTTTAGTTGTAATCAACTACCTTTCATGAGAATGTGAAAATTGGGAAAAGAACTTTTAATTTATTTGATATAACTGCAAATATGAATGATTTATTTATATGTAGTGAATGTGTTGATGTGTTTTTTATTTTAAAAGAAAAATGAAACAGAGAACGGTCTAACCCTACTTCTTTATCAAGTGTATGCAAGATTGTCAACACCTCGAGGGAAAGGGAAATATCATCAAGGAGAGGCCACAGTCTATAAAAGAACCAAATTACCATCACGTCATGAGTTTGGGTGTAAGGTTGCTAACGTGATAGTTGTAACCTTGGGATAATATCACACTTAATTAAATAATTATAAAAACAAGTCAACTTTATTTGTGCATCATCGTTCTCCTATTGAAGTCATGTATTAAACTCTTAGAGCGCACTTGGGAAGTTAGCAAATGAATTAAAATATTTAAGGCGATAATAATATCAATCTCTAAGTTGCGATGATTTAAAGGAACGGGAATAGCTCTTGTCATGGGAATGGATGGATGGCGATAACTTTCCGCCACCCTTGCCATCTTGCCTTTGGAAATGCCCAAGACGGAAGGCATGTAGAAGTTTTCCTTGGGAAGGCTTGGTTCACTTAAAGTAATTGGATGGCTCCCTTCTTTGTTTCAGGGAAAATACAATCGAAATTCTTTGTTTTTGCTTCCCATCAGACGTAGCCATGTCGAGCATCATTTCTCTTTAATTCATTACTCTTTCTCAGGGGAGAGGAGATATAATCTTTATTCTTGAGTAATCCGCCACAATATCTTGTTTTGAACTGAGTAGATCTGATACATTTGCTGCCACCTTCGATGCACTGGAAGATTTCACTTGGAGGATTGTCGCATTTCAGTTTTGCAATTAGAGACATGTTAATTGTCTTAAAATTGATGAATTGTGCATAATGAATAGTTTGTTCTTTCATTCAGGGAATCGATGAATAATATTGGTATATTCATTAGAATCATGTTTTGTCCAATGATATATAATATCGAAATTCTTTGCATTCTTCATTGTTTTGTCTGGATGAATGATTTCTTCTTAATCCTTTGATCCAATTGTGATCACTTCATCTTGCAACCAGGTTTTGTTGAGTCTTCCTCCAACCGTATTTTATTTGAAGTTATATCCATACACTGGTTCTTGCTCTCAAATCGGAACTATACATTAATCTCTTTCCTCTTCTTGTCAGTTAAATGAAATATATATATTTAAAGCTAAAGTGTTCTTCAACATCGACAAGACTAACATTCTCTCCTTAGTGAGTAAGAAATGAACATTCTATTCTTGATTGAAGAGGAACGAAAATGAGCTGAGTCACAAATAATATAACCCAAGAGTCAACTCCTATAATGTTGAGTAAGGGTGAGAGAGCCGACGGCTCAAGAAATGTGTTATTAATCATTAAATCCTTGGCCAAGGTTATGTTGCTTAGAAAAAGCAATAGTCAGCCATCAAGAATCAGATATGTCCCTAGTCAGAACGGTCATTCTAGTTAGGAGAACCTATAGTGAAAGATCAACCATGGTAGTATAGATTCTTGACACCAGATGCAGATGGCAAGATGGTAATTTGGGATTCCTTTATAGTCTGCACCTCGTGAAGGGTCGGGCTTCTTCAGTTTAAGGAACACGAGAGACCATTAGGTCTTTGGTTGGGCGGAAAAGTCCTTGATGATGTTTCTTTCCCCTTGAAGACTGAATCTTATTCAAGCAATCTAGTAGGAATCCTTTAGACTGTACAATCTCTTAACTCTCTCTCTCTCACTTCCTCTCCTTGTTTCAATATAGAATTATTTCATATTGTTTAATTCACTGCTGTTAAAATATGTTCAATTCATTTCTTAATTAATGGAATAGTTAGTTTATAATCTACTGTAGGTATTAGTTATATAAACTGTTAATTGTTCCACTCCAGCTGAAAATGAAAAACTAGAAGTTAGTTATTGAATGATTGAGTAGTTTATGCTCAGATTATTTATCTTTCCTGTAGTTAAATGTATTGAAACTCTCGTTAGGAAAATTAGTTAGTTACACTTCAGCTAAATCTGGTACTAGTTACCAATCTTAATCTATAGATTAGCTTGTATGTTACATTAGTGAACTCTTTTATTATTTTTCCATGCTTTGCTGATTTCGTAGAAAATATTTTCTCTCTCCTCTCTCTTCTCTTTTTTTTTAAATTTTGTTCTGATTTTTCAAAAAATCAAGTAACAAGCTCCAAATACAATATTGTCATCTTGACATTTGCACATATCTTGAAATCACGGGTCTGTAATTGTGTTCTTTCATTTATAGTTTTATAGCTTATCTCTCATAAAAAGATTTTGGTTATTCATTTGTTTTAGATTTCTAGGAAGGATTAGAACTTTGGGTTTGAGAGTTTGAGTACTTGGATTTCTAATTAAGAGATTGGAGTTATTTTGTATGATCTTGTAAATACTTGTATGCTCTTCTCTTGTGTTTCAATACAATCTGGAGAATCAAAAAGGAATTGTGAAGATTTGTTAATCCTATATTTGCATGTGTGTTTATGGTTAGTGATTGTAACTATTCTAGCTATAGTGGTAGCATTTTTAACTATTCAATTGTGTTCGAGAGGCTTGAGAAAGATAAATTTTCCTTTTGTTTCACTCAATTTGGCCACCGTATGACACAATAGCAAACAAGGGTTTGAAGCTCAAATTTAGCGAACTTTTTATTGGAGCAATTTTGGCCCAAACGGACCTTGCCATTGAGCTCAAAAAGCCGAACAAATGATTTTTTAAAAAATTTGCCTATATTTGGTACCAAGAGCTTCTTATGAAAAAAAATTTGCAAGATCGTACGGTCCCCCCTGCCAAGTCTATAGGCACCTATAGTTAGTCCATAAATAGCCATAAATTAAATAAGTCGCTAGAGTCCATGTAGTCTGCAAACTCGTCAACAACGATGTAAACCGCTAGTGAAGTACTAAATAATGACCGCCACTAAGAAAACCATGACATAAACAATCAAAAACCATGATAACCCAAAGTAAACCACCAAGAATCCCGCCTTTGGCCTGCCACCAGGTCATTGCCCAACAGCCACCACTGTCGTCGAAGGGCCACCAAGGCCCTCATATAGGCCAAATTGGGCCTTTTCTTCAATCTTGCATAGCTTTTGCCACAGGTATTGGATTTTTTAAAACGTCAACAAAAGTTAGAGATGAGCACTTTCCATCCATAGAGGTTTTGAAACATTAAATTGTCTTTTTTTTGCCAAATATTGCTTGTTAAAGTTGGTACTTGCTTTTTTCTTCAACATGCTATAACTTTCACTCTAGACCTTCACTTTTCATAAATGAATAGGCCTTGGAAAAGTATTGAAGAACACTACTCAATTACATGGTTATTTTTTCCATATTTTGTATCAAGTTCATTTTGTATTAAAATTTGTATGTTTTGTCATTGTGGGCCTAGAAAGCATTGTAATCTATTTAAAGCCTTGTAAACAAACTAATCATAAAGTGCCAACATTGTAATCTCGGGAGGGGGGGGGGTGTTCTTTTGCTATTATTTGAGGATTGCATCATGGGGTTTTTGTTCACCATTTGCTGATAATCCTAAATAAGGACAATTATAAGTCTTGAAAAAAAGACATTCTAACCAACCCATCTCAAATGGCTCAAACTTTTGTCTTACCTTTATGGGCTCATACCTAAACCAAACACACCTAGAAGAAAATCAATATGGGGTAATAAACTGATCATATGGTAGGATTAATTGGTTCTAGTGTTGATCATGAGACTATGTGGGCTATAATGGACATTGATTATCCTTGCACACTTTGGACTAAGATTTGGGAGATGTTTGGAGACCCTCATATTTCTTCATTCCCAAATGATCCTACTTTATATTGCCTCATTCCACTTGATGCAAATAATATACCCTTTGATGAAGATACTTTACAAGAGCTTAAGTATTTTGCAAGTCTTGAACATTCAGATGACATAGACTTCTCTTCTTGCTTGTCCTCATATTGAGATCACATCTCAATCATCTGTTGTTACTTCAAAGTCTAGTGTTGCTTCTTTGAGATCTTCCAGTGATTCCTTGTAGCAGGACATATATAGTCTTTCAGATTTAGCTTTGTGGGATAATTTCTTGATAGGTATTTCAGACTTGTTTATGGAGACGTATATTGCAAATTTGGGAGACACTATTGATTGCATTCATCTTCTCTTTGATGGAGTTGACTCTTCTTCAATTGTTGTGAGGGAACAGTCTACCCTCTTGTTCATTCTCAACATGAGTGTGGATACTTTGGCACAACATTTGGAGGAGACACCTTTGTCTTCAGAAGAGATACTTGAGTCCTTGGATTGTGTTCTCTACATCTATTTCTAATAGATTCTTGATTGTCATCTTCATCAATGTGGCTGGAAACACCTGACTTGGTAGTGGTAGCTTTTAGCATTGACATGGAAACACTTGAGAAAAATTTAGAGATTTCATACATTTTGAGTTTTATTCCTACATATTCCTTTCAGGAATGGGAAGAAATTATGCATACACCTTTGGTTTTGTTTCTATCGAAGGAGAGGAACGTTGTTCGATTATCGCGGACCATCTTCTACATCCAATTTCAAGTATCTACCATTAAATCTCTTTTGGGGGGCTTCTTAGTCCTTCCACTTTTATCTCTCTATTAAGGGGGGGGTGTACTTCCTTGCTGTGGGGACATTTTATACATACATTGGTACCTAGAAAGGTCTCATTTGCCTAGACCCATCATCATCATTTCACCCACCTAATCTACGCTTAAGGGTGAGTGTTAGTGTAGGTTTTTATGCTTGTAATTTTTATTGTATGGGGAAGTTACATTGGCGATTTTAACTTATACTGTGAGTTGTTTAGACATAACTATTGTGGTGTTATTTACATCATTATCATAAGCAATAAATGTCTATGTTCACAAACAATATTCTAACTTAAAATTATTAATTATATCTAATATTCCATTTGTTAATGGAACTAGTCTTGTGTGCAATGCCGTGATTTTTTGTCTTCAATGCTCACCATGTTGTATTGTGTCTAGAGGAAACTTGCAAAAAGGTTTAGACAGATTGCCATTCTAATTATCAAGCTCAAGTTCCCCAAATTCTGTATCGCAAGAAATGATTCTATACTGTGCTACAGCACTTTAAGCCAATAACAACAAATTAGACAGCAGTGTGAATGGATCTAGCCAGTGCAATTATGAGATTCATCATCTTAGAATCTATAATACATTTCAATCATCCTGTTCACTTTAAGATGCATGTTTAGTCATCAGGTCCATTTCCTATTCACATTTGCTAAGGATTTAATTTGTAGGAGTTTTGTTAATGCAAAACAGTACAATATGATTGATCGGCAATGAATGTCAATAATCACATTATATGTGATAATGGAATTTAATTATCTTATAGGTATAAGACAAAAGACTAAACACACCAAAAATTCTGTTCTTGGTGTCCCTGAAGGTTAATTATTACATATACAGCTCTCAATCATCAATAGTGCCTGCTGCAATAAAAAGCATGAGAATCACAGCCTTCCAATACTCTAGTTATCTAATATCAATAAAATCTTCAATATTACTCAACAATTCCATAGCAATTTTAACCGCAAAAGATACTTAGGTGAATAATTAAAGACATCATTATGTAGGGCATCCATGATTAAGTGGAAAATATCAAATGTTACACTGTCTTGTAAGAAGGAATCAAACTCTTTTTTTATTAGGAATATATTCAAGAAAATTTCTCTGAGTACTTTTGAAAATTAAATTCAATGCACCCTATAACTGTTGTGGATCAAATAATGAAAAGAGAAACTAAAGCTAGCATCTAAGATGAACTCTGAACTGTGACTTCATATCCATGATACAAAAATAGATATTTTTAACTCCTAATTATTAATAACATTTAGTTTCCACAATCCATGATAGTTAGTATGTAGATTTCTGGAGAAAAACTGTGTACGAATTTTTTACATCAACATTTCAGATCATACTCCATGATCCATCATCAGGATGATAAGCAGATAGAGAGAGAAATGAAAAAGAGCAAGCAGACTTGGATATGAAAAGGAATGAGAGGGGTGAGTTTGGGAAGGTTGAGAGGCACATTTCCTAAAAATGAAGAATACAGGTAAAGAAGAGAGGAAAAGAAATAAAAATAGCAAAGAAAATAAATAAATGAAAAAGACCAAGAATAAAGCTAGAAGCAACCAAATAATTAAAAAACAAAGAAGAAGAAAAGGAACCCACGGAAAGGAGCAAAGAGCTAAAGAAAGAAAGATAAACCAAAAAGAAGAAAGAGAAATAATTTAGAACACGAAATGAGAAAAAGAATTAATCAACAAAAAAAGTAAACGAGAGAATAAATAAGAGCAAAATATAAGAACAAATGAAAAATAAAGCAAGCAACAAGACATGCAAGAAAGAGATTAACACAAAAATAAAAATAAAAACCCAAAAAGGAAGAACAAGAACCCACAAAATTAGGAATAAAGAAGAGAACCAATTAAAGAAACAACCAAATAAAGAAAAAAGAGAAAATGACAAGGAAAGAGAGGGGAGAGAAAAGCAAGCCATAATATGAAAGAAAATACAAAGAACAAACAATCAAATGAACAAAGAACTCACGAAAAGAAAATAAAAATCACAAGGACAAGCAAACTGAAAAGACAATAAGCCAATATTAAATCACAAAATATTAATAGAAATCAAAACACAAGGCACAAAATAATAAAAAATAAAATAAAAGAAAATAAATTTAAACCCAAAAAAAAAAACAAATAAGATAACGAATAGCAAAGGAAAATTAAAAGAACAAGATGAAGTAAAAAATTTATATATATAATAAAAACAAACAAAAAATTAATCAATCAAAGAAGAAAACATAAAAAGACTAATTATTAATTAGCTTCTACAAGCCAAATTTGCTACAAACTAATTATTAATTTTTTCATGCATTCACTGCCATTAGCTTCTACAAGCCAAATTTGCTACAAACTAATTTGTTTCATATTTAAATGTCAATACATGTTCAGCTTCTACGCATTTAACAACCATATCTTCAATCCTTTTCTGAGAATTGAGAGAAATTTTCTAACAAGCAGAAAGCAAGGAAATCATTTTTTTCAATTCCATGTTCTAGAAATTAAAAAGATACTGCATAAGACACCAACCATCATTTTCTTTGTGAACAATATGATTTAGAATTATTTAAACTCCAAGGGCAGATTTTTTGAGTAAACACAATGGCATAAGTCCAGCCATAACTTATACCTCTTCAACAAGCAAATCCACAAACATGCGAACATCTCTAGGCTCCTTGTACTGCAAAAGCACAAAATCAAAAAGAAAGGCAGTATAAGATTCCAATAAATATGCAATCTTATTAGATAAATCTCCTTAAAATTCTTGAACGTACAAAACTAACCTTAAGCCAGTTTGGTGTTGCTATACTTTTCTTAACTAGCAATGAAAGCTTGCGTGCCTGCATATTGATATACTGCAGCCAGTAGACAAACACATAAGACATCTGGCTCCATTACATACCATTTACTTCCAAAATGCTACAGAAGGAACAATGCAACTGAACAAAAGTACTATCAAGTGCATCCACATGTAAAAGGATTAAAGGTACAATGAGTACATAATTGACGAATGCCAAAAATAATATTTTTACTTTTATTAGTAAACGAGGATTTTGTTGGGGGCCTCACCCATAGTTATAAAATGCAAATGCATACAAGGACAAAAAGGGCAGATACACATGCCAACAAAACATACTTT